>JARKIC010000815.1:0-189391 GCA_029378375.1 Mycena olivaceomarginata | reverse complement strand
CTCGCTGCGTGCTGGTACTGCTCACCGCGTGTATCCTTCTCGGTCGCTGGAAGAAACCGAGACTCACATGGGCGATACCATTACGACGAAAAGAACGCGAGTCGAGGAGCACGGCAATTTGCCTTTGGTTCTTCAGCCAAGACTGAAGAAGACCGCCGAAAAGAAACAAAACAGCTGAAGGACAGACGCAAGTGAGTTGTTCGTGCTGATTGGTCTCGATATGGCGACTGACTAGGAGATAGACAGCGAAATTGATATCGCAATTTATGGAGCTGCTCCCGAATATAATGAACGCGAGTCATTAACACGGAGGAAGCTGACCCTCTGATCGGGTCACCTTGTCGCTGTAATTCCGGAGACGCTCGCGAGGTCCAATGCCGCGACTGCTATCAATACGAGGCCTCCTGTGTCAAGTGCTTCGCGCATTCACATCGCAATAATCCGTTCCATTGGGCAACGTCTGGCAAACGGAGAAAGGTTTTCTTCCAACGGACGACCCTTTCGAATTTGGGCTATCCATTACACTTGGGTCACAACGGCGATGTCTGCGGGTCACCCAAATCAGAGGTCGGTTTCATCGTAGTGGCCGAGACAGGGCCGCAGCACTGCGCCTAAAGTTTTGCGGCCATAAAGACGGCGACGAGAAATTAGATCACTGAGTCGCTCAGCTCCTCGATGCGAGGGCTGTTTCCATGCAGTTTCACTGAGCCAAAGAGCGCCATCGCTTTCAATGTCCTGCGACAGTTTCAGATCTTGCACGTGGAATCCAAAATCGCGGCGTATGACTACTGTGGATCTTTACGACGTATGAGTGATAATGTGTTTACTATGTCGGTCCCGGTAAGCGCCATTCTCGTTGCTGCGACTAACCTGGTCTGATTACTGATTACGATTTCGCAGGACATGTTCAAAAACTTTATTCGGTGCAGCCGCATGTGGGGATACCTTACGACATTGAGGCGCACAGGCCAGGCCCACGAGATCGACAAGATATTGACCTACCGGCCCACGGGAAATACTGTATTATACTGTCCATCGTGTCCAGAACCGGGTTTCAATATGGATCCGAAGTTGCGAGGTCTCCCAGATCATCTCAGGTACGACACAATAAGCTAACTAGCGCTCCCAAATCTCACAAATCGGCGCAGGCATCTCGTTCAGGAGCGACGTACGGTCGACGGCAACTTCCATTGCACAAAGTCGACCAAAAACAGTGACCCCAAGGATTATTCGTTGTACAAGGGGTCTGGTCACTTCCCGACGAACGGAGAGCTTGACAGCCACTTGGCTGCGGTGGCTAAGGACCCTCAAAAGACTCCTGAGGTATGTATTGTACGTCTTAACATGTTAGACGCCGCCCTAACAATATCTGACAGCCGACGACCTGCAACTACTTGAAGGCTGTGAAAAACCAAGACAAAAAGAAATTCAAAAACATGGAGATTACTGGCATCGTCAATGTCCAGTGCAGCCAAGTATTCATCAATGCGTCTGTGGATCTGCAGTACGGCGAGAAGTACGAGTTCGCGTGAAGGAAATAAAATTTAGCAACTCATCAGAAGTACAGGTATGCAAACGTGGACCTCGCTGTCGCCAGAGCGATCCGGCAGAAGCTGGCTGCCCACCACACTGGCGATGTCGAGTTTATGCTAGAGTTCGAGGAGATCGACCAGCGCGCGTCGTACGACTCCGCATGGCCAGTACTCAGTCAACATCAAGACACGATTCGGGAATTTTTTCCCAGACGTTGCCAAGGTGGTGGCAAAGATGAATTGGAGTGTACCCGTGCTTCACATCCAAGGCCACCAGGCCAATTGCATGTACAATTTCGGCACAGCATACATCTTAGCGACTGGCCACTTTCACGGCGAAACGGCCGAGGTCTACTGGCCCGAGCTGAATCAGATCGGCACACAGGTTACCCAGCAGAGCGGCGGACACAGGCAAGACACCATTATGCTGCACCATAACGACTGGAATTACAAGAAGACCATGAAAGCTTGTGTGTCTCTCCTCGTCGCCTTTTATTGCGATCTGATGCCCTGTATTAGTCTCCTTGCTAATGGAGGATCTGCGCATAGCGGACTTGCGGTTTCAAACGCACCAAAAAAGCCTACTTGGCTCTCTGTGTCACATATGCCGAGCGAATTATTACCAAGGGCTGGCGATCGATGGACAGGGGACCGGACCGCACGGATCCAAAATATACCACGAGCGTATACAGACATAAGAGTATCGCGGGTGAGCACGCTCATCATGACGATGAATTATGCCGGGACTGAGACTTTGACAGTGCCGATGCAGCTGGCGGTCTATGAACGCATGCTTGTCGACGAAGCCGCAATCGTGCCTAACTCTAGTGCCCGAGTCAATCAAGTGGCGGCCTTTTTGCACGAGGGCTTACATATACAAGCGGAGCAGTGCGTTTTCATCCGGGGTTGTTGCGGATATGGAATTGACCCAAAGAACAGACTGAAGACTCGAAAGCTGTCTCTCGCCTCGCGGTGCATTTTAACGGAGACCATGAACAAGGAGATTAACGGCCTGCGGACCAAACTCGACCGGTCCATTGCAAAATGGCGCAGAACTCAGAAGCTATTAACGCCATTGCTTGAAGAGCATCTCGAGCAGCAGAAGGGGTGTCTGGTGGAGCAGGAGCTGCTGGGCCTACCGTCAGAGCTGACTGCTGGCCAGCGGGTCGAGCTGAATATTGACGCGTTCACCAGAACAGAGGCCGACCTCCGTGAAGGAGCAGCGTATGACGCCGTGGCCAAAGTGAAGGTCGTAACGAAGGCGTTGCGGACCTTGCGCGATCGGAAGAAGAAGAACGATAGCGGCGTGTATAAGAACACGATTTCGCAGAAACAAATCAACGACGCGGAGCGACGCCGCGACTTGCACATTGCGGGGTACATGGCTGCCCGTCAGGCTCTCATCGCTCTCGAGATGCCGAATGCGGAAAGCGATTTCCCGGTGCTCGAGGCCAAAGACACGTTTTTGAAATCACGCAGTATGAGCCGGCAGCTCGGAGACTCTCGTGTCGCCGATGGATCGATATGGACGGGGGCGGGTATCGGCGTGGGTGGAAGGCGGCCCCAGGTAGCTTCGACGTCAGCTGGAGTATCAACGGCAGCATCGGTCGCAGCAGGGCCGTCGTTCGCCGGCTCGCAGTGGACAGGATCTTTGGAGACAGGAATGCAGCGCCGGAAGGGGAAAGCGACCGACGGCCGCGAGAGGAGCACAGCGAGTCTTTCGAAGCCCATCCAATCAAAGAAGCCGCCTCGTAAAGAGGGATGGCTGTGGTCGTTCAAGCCCAAAAAGATGTCGGATGAGGAATTGGACAAGTGGAATAATGAAGGTGTGTAATAATCCAAGCCTTGTCTTTCGCCGGGTACATTTCTGATAACTACTAGGCGACCGTATTCAATGGTTCCGCGCGGAAGCCGAGATGCTGCGATGGAGGGAACAGGTCGAGATGAAACTGGCAGAGTGGCGGACAACGATCCGAAGTTTTGCCAAGTATAAAGTGACCTGGCTGGCGCTCGCGGGACAACAAGATCCAAAGAATACCGGCTTCATTGTGTACGCCAAGCAGCAGGCTGCGATTTTCGAACAGCGAGAAGCCGAGGGCAGAACACTGTTGCAGACGCACGCGACGCTGAGTGAAAAATATGGCTGCATCGCGGACGACGCGTTAGACCTTCTTGGGTTCGTAAACGTCCGCCGTGAATGGGATCAGTCCAAGGAGGACGATATATTGAAACCTTATCTCGTCGGAGGGAGTGTGGGTGTGGAGCGAGTAGACGATAGCGATGATGACGACTGGAAGACGTTGGATGGAGAGGAGTCCGAGGAAGATGAAGAAGAGGCGGCAGAGGAAGTCGAGGGCGTGGAGGAGGAGGTGGGAAAGGTAAGCACAGCAGGAGCGACCAGGTTCAGGGGCTGACTGGCGAATAGGCTTGACTGCTCATTTAGATCGTGTCCAGTCGCATGACGTAATATATCTACCGACACATCACAAAGTCTTGAAGTCCTGAACGAACGCACGCCGGCCGTGCCTGCGGACCCCCCGGCCTCCATTCCTCAACGTCCCCGCCTGCTGTGCCCCTGATCCCCGACGCTTGCAAGCATTCGCGACCGCTGCCGCAAGTATCCACACCCCCTTCGCCTACAACGGGACAAGTCTCGAAGTCCTCAATGAACGCGCGCCGGCCGTGCCTGCGGACCCACCGGCCTCAACTCCTCAACGTCCCCGCCTGCTCTACCCCCATCCCCCGACGCCCGCAAATGTTCGCGACCGCTGCCGGATGCTCCGGGCAGGCTTCGGTTCTGGGGCGTCGGATCTATTCCATTTAATACTGCTGAATAGGCTATTGTACCAAGTAGAGGCAAGAGAGGTGCTCGAGTTCAATGTACATTATAAGCTACGGCGCTAATACTTCATAGTATGCTACATACGACTTGAAACCAGGTCATGGACCAAGAAAATACAGTACTCTACAAGGTACGCAAGTCTTATTTACAATACATGCTACAGCGCTAATTTTCGACAGCATATCATCTCCGACTTGAAACCAAGTCGCGGACCAAGAAAACAAAACATATAGCAAGATCTTTAGCGCTGTCTGAATCTGAGCAAATTTGCCGAGTACCCGCGCACAACCGCCGCCGAGGACGAATGGTTTTCCTTTCGAACATCAGGTAGGTTGTGGAGAAAATTAAGGCAAGATGAAACTCACCATATAATCGCAGGCTCTTCGATAATTGCCAAGCACTCACGCGCAATAATCTCGATCTCCTCAAGCAAGCCTCCCGGGCGCATCCAATGGTATTCACGGTGGCAGCGCCCGCACGAGCACGGTTCCTCGAACCAGACTCGCGTCAATCCTTCGCCAATCAGCGCGAGACTTATGACCCGCTCTACCAAGCTTGAGTTGGCGGCGATGGAAAAAGAAAATAAGAGCTCACCAGCGAGCAGTCGCCGCTGCACCTCGAATGCCCCGAACCATATCTGCGTCCCGACCCCACCACATTCGTCATATTCGAGTTGCCTGCGAGCCAGGCAGGTACTCTCTCTCCCCACTTCACGATCAGCAGCCCGCCGTCGTCGCGCTGCCCGGTGAAATAAACGGTCCCCGGCCCTTCTCGGGAATAACGGACGTGGTCATCTTCGATGGAGAGTAGGGCACAGATCTGATCGGCGGGGTCGAGCCGATAGCTGCAATGCATAAACGATTCGAGCCTGAGAAAACGTAGAAAAAACCGACATTTTTGCTCGTTCCCGTGCTTGTGCTTTTGTACGCCCCCGCTTCCGTCCCTGCACCGGGTGGTTGTAGCGCTCAATGGAGTCGACACGCAAGGGACGCCGCGGACCGTGCGCCATGACGTCCTAGGTCCACAGCTACGAAGGAGGATGGAAGAAATGTCCTACAACAATAAATGCACTCACAGCGGTGTACACAAACGGGACCGGACGTTGGCGTCGTTGAACCGAACACAACCCCCGTGGTGCTGGATTGCACGAAGTATCCGTCGAGAGGACTTGGAGTTTTGCACTTGTGTGTGATTATCGTGACCTGTGTGATGATCGTGACCGACGGACTCCACGCTCGAGCGGCAATCCCGCCGTTCCCCTCGATCCGCCGTTCCGCAGCCGCGTCCAGGCGCCCACGACTGCTTGCTACTATAGCTCTCGCGGCGGTGCGTCCATCCATCTTGCCTGTATTCGTTGCGTATCTGACTTGTTGTTCCTCCTTATTCTATTCTATTCCTACCCGCCCTTCTGCTCTCAACTCTGTCAACTCTGTTTCCACTCTGCCCTCGCTGTACATCTCCCTTCCGGCCCACTCCAATGGGCTGTCCTGCCTGCACCACCCCCGCCGACGCCGACTTCCACTTCCACTTCGACCGGCCGCACCATGCGATGCCCGCCTTTCTGCCTTCCGCCTGTGCACACGCGCCAATTCACCTTTTAACTTGACCTATTCGGACTGGGCCGAACTTGCCACACCCCTCTAAACCCGTCTGCTGCACCCCGTGACGCGCACCCAGCCCCAGCCCCGAATGGCAGCGCTACTGCGAATTCGAGACCACCATGCGCGCCGCGCACAGCCGCGCAGGCACAGGGATGGGAGGACGACCCCGACCTCGCCGCGAGCGGCTGGGACCCGACCGGGAACGAGGGCGAGGGCGTGGGCGGACGTGAGTTGTTTTACTTACTTGTTTTTGGGGAGAGGAGGAGAGGGCGAGGACGGGGCGGGAGACGCACCTTTGGTGGCATTCCCGCGGTGTTCCCGGGTACTCTCCGAGCCGAATCCGAGGGAGCGGCAGGGACGGCTCGCGCGCTCCTCCCTCCTCGGCCGTCCTCGTGGCCGTCTCGACCGTCGCACACCCGCTCCGTTCTCGTTTGTTCCCCCTTCTGATCCCATCCCGTCCCCGTCCCCGTCCCCGTCCTTCCCTCCCGTCCCCTCTTCCGGCCTCTCCCTCTCCTCGTCTCGGCACCCATCCCTCCTCCTTGATTCCTGTCCTGCGTCTTCTGCCTTACCTTCGCGTCCTTCCACCCGCCCGCTCTCCTTCTTCCCTCTTCCCTACCATCCGATCCCACCCCGCCCCCGCGCCTCTCTTCACGTCCTTCCACCTTCCCGTTCTCTCTTCCCTACCATTCGATCCCACCCCGCCCCCGCGCCTCTCGCGTCCTTCCACCCACCGACCCAGCCTTCCCTCTTCCCTACCGTCCATTTTTCACCCATGCCCTACATTTTCCACGAACACGCCCGCTGACACGTCCTTCGTAGCCTCCAAGACGCGCGTGATCTTCCAGCCCACGTTTGACACGACGCAGACGATCTACTGGGGCGGGCACTGGCTGCGCGTCCGGCGCGGGCGGGGGAGCGACGGGGGGGGAGGTGTTGAGTGTTAGGTGAGCGGTGCCGTCTTGGTTTTGGTTTTGTGCTGGGCGGTGTGCGAGCTTCCACGTGTGCGCGTGCGGGGTGGGGTGGTGTATGGCGCGGACGTGGCGGGAGCAGGGGTACAGAGCCTTTGAGAAGAAGGAGAGGGAAGGGAGGAGATGAGTGCGTATGGGCTGTGGATGGTGGTCGGTGTGGGTGGTGCGGCCGCTCAGAGTGGACGGGGACGGAGAAGAGACTTCGGTTTCTCATTACGCTCGGGACGTCTTTGTCTTTGCAGGGTGGCGGCGGCGGCTGCGGGGCCTGAGAACCGGAGGCGGGAGGGGTATAGCGTACGGCATGCCCGCGGTACGCGGCGCGGCGACGTCTGTCGGATGTCGAGGCAGAGAGTGCCGATGGTCCCATTCACGTTGCGCCTGCCTGGTGTAGTGTCCTACTCTTCCCTCTTCTTCTTCATCCTCCTCCGTTTCCTTTGTTTTGCAAGACGAGCGCTAACACTTGTGCACACAGCATCGTCGCCCGCTCGAACACGATCCTCAAGGCGCTCGTGCTGCAGGCGAAGCGCGAGTACGAGGCGGAGGCGGTGCATCGGATTCAGGTGGGTGCTTTTGCGTCTTTGCGTCGACTTGGAGAACACCTGCCTTCCACCGACTTGCGCACCCCTGCCCTCCTTACTTACCTACACCTTCCCCTTCCCCTTCCATTCCTGCCGTCCCATTCCTCCTTCTTGCATCTGCCCCTCCCTTCACTCCCTGCACTCCCCGCACCTTCCCTCCTCTCTTTGCCTCTCTTCACCTACGACGCGCGGCTCCGCATTCCCCACCCCCGCTTCCTGCACCCGCCCCTCGCTTCTACTGCTTCCACCTGTCCCCTTCCTCTCCTCCCCTCATTCCTCCCACTTCGTCCCTCTCTCCCTCCTCTCCCTTCTTTCCTTTCTCTACCTCCTCTTCCTCTCTCTTCACCCATCCCCCTTCCACGCCTCTCCCTCCTCGCTCTCCCTCTCTCCCTCTCCCCTGCTCATCCCCATCTCCCCACACTTGACTGACGCTGTTCCTCCCAGATCTTCTTCGCCGACCTGCCGATCCTCCTCGAAGACCTCGACGCGGCATTCACCCGCTCCACCTCGCACACGGAAAGCGAAGGCCCTGCCATCGAACACGCAATCGTGAACCATCGGGCGGCTGTGGAAGATTCGATTTCGGGGTACGTGGCTTAAGCGGTGCACTTGCTCAAGCTAGGCTTGAGCAGCTTGAGCAGCTTGAGCAGCTTGAGCAGCTTAAGCAGCCTAAGCGGCTTAAGCAGTGTAGTTATCGTCTGTACACGGAATTCAGCTCAAGCGGTACTTGCTTAAGCTGGCTTAAGCAGCCGTAGTAATAGCACTAGTCAGTATATTCAGACTCCTGTACTAATATACAATATTGAATCCGTCTTAAGCGACTTAATCTGGCTTAAGCATCAGTTACCGTCTCGACGCATTTTGCTTAAGCAATCGTGGGCAGGTGACAGCCCCGACCATTGAACGCAGCACTTATTTCCTCATATTCAAACTCCAGTTTTATTTTCTTCTCTTTGGAGGCAAGGTCGCCCCTCTCTGCGACTCATTCATGTACTCCGAGTTATTCTACTTCACGTCGGCGTTCCTATCGAACCATTCACGACTCAAACACCCGCGCCGACCACACGGAAAACAAATTCTTTATTCCGAAGCATTCTCTCGAATAATAACTAATCCTCGTGCAACATTCTACATCTTGCCAGCAGCTCGTCCTCAGCCTTCACTTGCATTCTGATCTTCGTATCCAAACCATACCCCCCCAGCTTGCTCTGGTCAAGTTAAAGTGAAAACTCACCAACTCCCGAAGTCCACAGCGATTCTGGTTCTAGTTTATGATTTGTATCTATCTCCCTGGGTTGGTCTGATTGAAAACCTTCCTCTCGTTTCAGCTCACTTGGTCTCCTCTCGTCTCAACCCTTTCTTCCTCAACCCAATCCTCGTTATATACGCCGTTCCTCAATCAAACCCGGGCTTCATCACCGTCTTACTCTGCCTCACCTATGGTCTTCGTGTCCTGTAATCAGTTCCAATCTAACCGCTTCGTCGACTTCAACCCACACGCTTCGTTCAACGCAGTGCAATCTAAAAAATCAGTCATGCTATTTATCGAGCAAGCTCAAGCAAGCAACGATCTACCCGACCCGGCTTCACATGTGAAAACCATATGCCTGGCTGGCTGCCCCTGGTGCTTCAGTCTAGTACCTTGGAAGTTGCGCTCTAACTGAACTCAAGACTTACTTTCTAGTTCCGACTGACATAGTACATGACAGTACATTCAACATGGTTGAATTTCAGATTCCTGCATATTTACACTTATGCATGCCCGGTTTTGAATCATTGAGAAACCCCTGCACACCCAAGCTCGTGCAGCAGTAAATACAATTGACGAATGGTTTGACTAGTAAAACAGTGGAGATATGATAACATGTTGAATTTTCAGGCTGTTTCGCCCACGCTATCACCGTGCTGCACAGCTAAACTTGTAGATACCTCTCTAACCCTTTCCCCTAGCACAGACACTTCCTCAAGCCAGCTGTCTTGTAAAGCAGACCAAATTCTCCACTCTTGGACGGCCCCCAAGTCCGTACCAAATGGTGGGGGTGCCTTGAGCTGATCAGGTACTTCTGATCCCACCTTCAACACGAGGTTGGCCAGCTCCTCAATAATGTCCTTCAGATTCCCGGAGTTGCCTTGCTTCATGCTCTGCCCTGCTCGTGTGAGGGCCTCTCCGAGGCAAGTAATCATCATGTCCTGGAAACGCTGGGATGGAATCAATGCTCGAGGGACTTGGAACCTGGCAGAAAAGGCGGCCATAACAGTGGATTTGAGAAGTTTGATGTGGAACCTGACTTGCTTTATCCCCTGGTCTATAGGTTGTGCTTGATCCCATGTCTTAGTCAATGCACTAAACACCATCACAAGGGTGGATTCCTCCCCGAATTCATTGGCCTCTGTCTCATCCACATCCCATACATGACAAAGAACAGACCGAAATTGTGTGTGATCTCCCTCTGTAATCTCTTTACCCGCGGGGGCGGCGAGATGACAGCGGCCATTGCCCGAGCCAACCAGGTAGATCACCCGCAATGATTCCTTTCCACTCTGTCTCTCCTGATATTTGTGGCCAAGACTGAGGTAATCTCGGCTACACCAGGATGACAACCCGAGATTGGCCCAGACCGAGTGTTGTTTCAGGATTTGAGACAATTCATTGTCTGCAAACCAATGAGCTGCTGGCTTGATGTCCAAGACACCACAGGTGAAGTATGCCACCCGTGCTGCCTCTGAGTGCCAGTGCTTGAAGTCAGGGTCCTCTTCGTCAATTGAAAATACAGATAGGAGGACACATTGGAACTCTATTGACAATGTGTTGAAGTCTGGGGACAACAGAAAGAGTGCTTGCCACAGGTGACCAACAAATTTGAAGTGGTTGTCTCTGGTCAGACTGTCAATAGAGTCAATAGATTCCAGGGCATGGGAGATCCATCCACTATTGATGGGGGCAATGCATCCCCGCTCCCATTGCCATGGGTAGGCAAGCCTAAGAAGTTGCAGCACTGAGGCTATTGCTTCTTGAGAGAGATCAGCCAAAGCACAAAAGCGGTACATTGCATTGACACATCGATGATCTGTGTGATCAAATATTCGGAAGAAATGTTTGTGTGTGTCAAGTTTGGTAATTTTGATGACAATTTTGCTTGCAATATTGGTATCCAATGGATATATGTCTATAAGGCACTTATTTAGACTCTCAAATAAAAGGGTCATGAGCAATTCAATGTATGGCCTAGCAAAATATCAGATGTGAAATAAGCAAATGATTTGATTTCCCTACGTTTTGTCCCGCACTGAGCGATCCCGGGCTGTGGTAGGGCGGAAGAAGGAGATGAGACAGAACAAGAAATCAGCATAGATCAATTTATCGTCGATCTCAGAACTGCTGGGAATCAACTTGAAATTTTCAAGAAAGGTTTCTAATGCTGTTTCAGGGAGACTATGAGCAGCAATGAACCGGAGAGACCATGGTGAGATTGCTTCACCATGAAAGCAGTTCAAATCAACTGGTCTGCGTGTCCAAAATTCGATGGAATCCAATTCGTCTGATTCAAGGGTAGTGTAAAGAGTTCCAAAGTTGTAAGTCCAAAGGTTGAGCATCTGCTGATCTTCCTGAGCTACCATGTCGAGTACCCAGAATGCCCGGATGCATGCAGTGGCTCGATTGATCATCCCCTCCCGAACATAGTGTTGACCTTCAATACATGAATCAAAGGTGTCGTTGAGTCGCTTCAGTGCTGGCCGGAAATCAAGATTGGCTGGCCACTGCAATTCGGAAACCAGTTCGGCAGTTCTCTCCACCAATCCAGGATCAGTAGATGTCTCCAACACCCACAGGGCAGCAGTGCTTTCTATCGATGGGGGTCCAGGAGGATCAAAGATAGGGATAGGCTTGAGTAGCTCAGCATCATGAAACAGGGGCAGCAGTGATGCCATTGGGGTGATTGCACCACTCCAAGTAGTCCAACACCGTGAAAGGCCAGCATGTGTTTGTCGGAGGGGAAGGGCCAGATAGGCCCAATAGCTTTGAACATGCTGATGCCAGGTTTCAGGAACAGGAAATTGTCTGAGAACTGCTTTCAGGACAAAGGTGAGAGATGTCTGGAATGGTGAATCTGGTGACAACACAGCGGAAATGACCATCCCAGCATAAAGGAGGGACCCCAGTCCAGTCAGGGTGAGAGCAATTGCTTGCGATGATATGGTGTATTGTCCATAGGTAAATGGACAGGGCGGTAGAAAACAGCAACAGTGAGAGCTGCAAAAGAAGTGGGAAGACCTGCATCACGAGGTCGAATCTCCATCGACGCATTCCATCGAATTTACGTTGTCGCTCGGCCCCTCGCTCTGCAATTGTGCCTCTTTCACCCACCGAGTTATAATGCAGTAGCCACTGTTTTCCGAGGACCGCCAGAAGTGCAGCCATGAGTGTAGCGAACAAGCTGAAATAGAGGAGACTCTGTGCGACCACCACAGATGATACCAGGGGTTCAGAGGTTGAGGTGCCAGGAGGCAGGAGGGACAGAGGCAAACCAGTTATGTTTTGGACCAGAAGGGCAAGGAGGGCCTCTGTCGGATCAGGTTGCAGTTCAGGCTGGATCTGTATAATGAATGCTGAGCTAACAGCTGAGAAAAGACCAGCCTGCAGTGCAAACTGAGGGTACAGCATCAGTACTAAAAGCATGGTACATACAAATATGAGGGATGTATCGAGGTCATCCTTGTATTTCTCTTGGATTTCCTTGTCGAATTCATCAGCTAGTGACTTGTATGCAGTCCAGAAGGCAATCTTCTTATCAGGGGGACTGGGGCTTCTGCTTCAATTCCTCAATGGCGTTTGTCATGCTGTAAAATGGTGAGCCTCACAAACAACGTCGCAAGTTCCGCCATACCTTTTGAAGGATGCTTTTAAACTTCGGAAATCGGTCAATTCAAGCCCATACAAAATTGATTCCACCGTACCTCTCAGATTGGGCATTGATCGCAGAAACGATTCTGTAATGTCGTCAATTTAGTAGCAATTCAGCGAGTTGTACACACTTGTTTGTATCCTCGCTGGCATTGATAGCGGTGCCGGGCGGGTCAGGCCTGAAGAATCCTGTCAACAAAACAGGGGGATGGTATAGTTGTTCTTGCCTTGGAGTATCTGTGGCTGGCACTTGCTCTTCAAGATTAAAATCCTCTACTCCAGGAGCATTGGAAAGCGTCGGCGACGGCTCCATTGAACGGTCGTGGTGGTCGTGGTGAAAGGTGCAATCAGGCACAGCAATTGCACAGCCATCTATTGCCTTTCTGGGTGACCGGCAGGATCGTATCGGAAAAAAAAGTTGTGAAGGTGTTATGATGCTGCAGAGGCCTTAATACAGAAAGCCTACTCTATGCTAAATAACCGAGCAGGTAGATATATGTCCACTCCGCTCCCATAATCACTCCTGCTATTGGTTCCCCGGTCAGCTGTTCATACAATTTCTGCAGAAAAACGAATAGTAGGCGGGGAGAGAAGAGGGGACAGTCGTTATGAGCGCTTCGGGATCACTCGGCTCGTCCTTGGGCTCGGCTACGAGCGTCTGGTTTGGGTGATGCGCTGCGCGGCCGTGCTTGTCCTCGAGGTGAAGGCCAGACGAGGAGGAGGACGTGGAGATCCAGTTCGTGGTGGCTGGGGGTGGGTGACGAATAGCGTCGGGGATCGCCACAGAATGGGACGCGGGACGCGGGACGTGACAACCCGCCGCGGGCTCGCTCCCTCGTCCCCACCCTCAATCCCTTTCGCCTCCACGCCAAAGTCCTCGGTATACGATCCAGAACCCACATCTCAAGGCCGACCCCCGCAGGAGAATCACGTCGAGGTGGACTACGCGCCGAGATTCAATGGGGGACGATGTGGAGGGTTACGGGACGTGTAGGCATGCACGGTGCGCCAGCCGAGGAGCGAGGTGGAGAGAAGCGGGGAGCGGGAGATGATGATCAGTCTGTGGGCACGGGCGTCAGTGACAGGCGGAGAGCAGGAGAGACAGGGCCACGCACGAGCACAGTGGGTGTAGCGGCGCGACGTACACCAGCATCGCGGCCATCTGCCCCGCGAAATGTAGCGCCGCCCGAGGGTCATCCCTCGACGTGTCGTCCCTCCCTTGTTAACATCCCCGCGCCCTCCCCGATCCACACCCCGCATCTCACGCCCAACGGGCCAAGATCTCGACAAAGCGAGTGCCGGCGAGCGCACTCCCCATCCGTCCCCATCGTCGCCGCGCGCATCACCCCCTCGCTTCCCCCACTCGTACTCTCTCCACACCCACACTCCGCCTCTCGCGCGGTCCACACCCGTTTCCACTTATTCCCTTCTCGCCCCGCGGCCCGCATCCCCGCCGCGCCGACCACGACGTCGTGCCACCCCCACAAATGAGAGCGTACGGCGCGCGCGCGACGGGATGGATGGACGAGTGTGCTCCCCTGTTCCCGTAGCCGTTGCTCTTGAGTGGAGAGCGAGCGCCTCCGCGACCAATCGTGTCCCGCGCAGCTCGAGAGTGCAGCGTCAGCCGGCAATGGTGCGCGCAGCTCAACGAAGGTCCCAGCTCTGGGCGAGAGCGGGATATGGGAGCATGCGCAGATGCTGTGCGCCGAGGACGAGTACCGTCGACGAGGCTGAGGTGGATGTCGACGAGGGAGGTTGGTGCCCTCTGCGCGGCGTTTTGGAAGGCAGTGTTGTTGTTATCCCAGCTGTGATGCTGATGCTGGTGCTGGAGCGCGTTTGTGATCGTGGACGCGGAGGGTTCCATCTTCGTCTCGGTGCGCGCCAATTGAGTGCAAGGCAGATACGGCAACGGATGAGCGACTCGCTCTGTTCGAACGCAGCATGGTCAGCAATTGCGTAAGAAAAGAGGAAGGTGAACGCACATGATAGCAGCCAGGTGCGGGGCGCGCAGCTCGGGAACCCGGAGAACGCAGCACTTCGATCCAGGAGGCGGGAAATTGGCTAGACCACGGCCTTGTCAGTAAACACGAACATCAGGATAGGCTATGGATTGTACTCACGAATCGTGGCGGAGGTGCCGATATCAGATTGGTGCCCATCTCCAAGCGGCGCTGGACTCGTGAGGTGTCGATAAACTGGATGTTGAGCTCAACGATCTTCCCAACGCAGATGTCGCGATGGACTGCCAAGCAGTGGGTGTCCTTCAATTCAATCATATAGTAGCCACGCCGGGAAGAATTGAGGAAACGCACCACGGGAGGATCTATCCTAGGCTCTGAGTAGAGATTGCTTGCCGCGAGGCTAAAGATATGCGGGCGGGCGAATACCCGGACGCACATTTCGGAGTATCCAAAGGGCGCAAAGTAGATGGGAGGTGCTGATAACGCGCGTCAGGACAAATACGAAGAATGAATGTATGCATTTCTACTTACCATAGCGTGGCACCAGATCGGCCTTTCGATGGTTCTGCGAAGTAGGACGCGTCAGACGCGAATTAGGACAAATGAGCATCTGCGATATTTTAGTAGCCGTAGTGGGCGCTAAGAGCAGGGCAAACGCACCGCTTGATCGTGCTAATTCTCGCGTATCCAGCATCGAAGAAAGAGTCGAGGAACCGTCCAGAGTGAGTGGAGGTCGATCGGCAAGAGCTTCATCTAGGGCGGCGTGGCGCGCGATGGATAGTCTAGCACAGACTAACAGCTCGGAGCGAGGCTCAGGTGAGCTCATTCGACTCGCATTCGTCCAGTGCAGAAGTGTTGAAGGCGTTGCCAAACACGCACAGCCTCGGACTCGACCACCATCTCCGCCAAGCGGCAAGCAATTCAACTGCATTCCTTTGCTATAAACTGTCTTGCTTTCACGAACTTCGACGTGTATGACGCCGTGATGTCCCGGATGCTTGGAGTGACGTGGCTCGGACACCGAGACGCGCTCTCCAGACGACCGTCGACGAAGGCTCGCTGCAAACTCGCTGCTTCAATTACAATTCCACCCAAAGATCACTGGAATCAGCTCCTGGTCAACCGCTCTCGATCTTGAATCGTGGCTCGGTATATCTTTGCTGGTGGAAGTCTGAAGTGTGCCGCTGCCAACGCAGCTTTGATTGATTCGTACATATCATGGCGTTGCTTCCGTTAATTCCCCAGGCCCTCGGCGGATGCGTACCTCCAACGCAATCAATCTACTTCCAAAACCCACTAATCTATTTTTTTTTAATCCAACCACGCACCAATCCAAGTCTAGGCACCGTCTGTTCTGATGCTCAAGCCGCTCTAACTTGCAACGTGCTACTCGGACGCGTGTATTTATACAGCGGCGCTTCCCGGGATTACACCTAAGTACGTATTTCCCAGCGCACACGAGCACGGCCTGCTCGGCGACCCTCCCGGCAGACCGGAGCTGCTGTCCCTGATTCCTTCTTAAAACTCCGATCCCACGACTCCCTTTTTCTCCCCTTCGTAGGCGAAGTCACTTCGGCCCCCAAGTCTCTAAGATTTTCTGATGCATCCCAATCGTACCCTCAACGGAGACTGGCGATTGATGGCAGACAAGAAGAAAAGGAAACTCTGAGCTCCGTCGCGTCGTCCATGTCCGTTTTTATTCCTATCTCCAAACAATCGCTATTGCACAGAACTGTACAGCAAATTGTGTTTGGAATTTGCAGGATTTCGACTGGGCGGAACCACTATCAATAGAATCGGCAAGAACACAACACAGCTGAGTCCACGCATTTCGCCCCAAAAATTGAAAGGTGAAAAGAAAGCCTCGCTCTGCATGTTCATGGACCTCGAGGCAGCGCGGGTCAAATAAACGAGCCCGAATGGTAGGTACGTTGTAATATTATCATTCCGACTGAGCAACGCTGAGTTCGATCTCTTTCAAAGAGATGTGTAAAACTTGGGGTCAATAAACTACTTCCATTTTGAGAATACGGTGGCACATCACATTTTGCTAGTCGTCTCCACCAGCTCTGGCGGCCATGCCCGAAGAACCCGCCCGATGAGTTATTACTCGCCGTCGGACTAGGGCCACTAGACTAATTTCTCATCCTACTCTCTTCATGCCGCCGAACCAGGCCTAATCGAACCAGGCCTAATATCTCACCAGCCACTTAACCGAGTGGGGCTCTACGCGCCGTGGTAAGTTGCTCTCATAAAACTATTTAATATCTTTCCTAACTTGTTTTTGCAGTCTTATCTATTCCCTTCAAACCTTATCATGAAGCCGCACTTGCCCTCACCGAAACTCTAGCTGTCTTACTTGACACAGCGAGGTATGCTGAATTCGCTGGTACTCAAATCTATCGTCCTTACTTCTCTTTTCAGCTTTGTCTCTTTACTTTACTGACTTGGACCTCTGCCTAACCTATGGTCGTTAGATTCTGGTATGCCCAACTTATTTAACCATTCAAACATCTCTCACTGACTTTGTTTTTTCAGTTCTATTTATTGACTCGAAACCAAGCTTCACGTCTTAGGGTAAGACCGTCCTATCCTATTCGATTCCTCGCTTACTGAGTTACATTCCAGTGTATTTCGACCTCAACTTGAACGGGAGCCGCGCGCGTGCGGTACTAGCATTACCATTCCCGTTTTGCACCAAGGTACCTTCTTACTTTGCCTTGAGCTTTCATATTGCTTTGAATCAATCCAAGGATCACTTTGAATCGACCCAAGGATCAGTTGAACCGTGCTACTCGCCTTTAACTCAAACACTTCAACCCGGGCTCAACTACACCATGGTGTGTTCGATTCAGTTTGACTCGTTCACCACGACGTCCTTCACACACCCATACTTCCTTCATTCAATGCTGCTCTCGGGGAACTCAGAACTGACTCGACCTTCAGAACAACAAAGTGCATTCTAACCCTCAAACTCTGACAGCTGAACACTTCGGAAAGCCAACTCGAGGTGCATTGCGAGTCTATGTATTTCACTTCATCGTGTACATAGCGCACTCTTGATTCCAATCTACTGGCTTTCTGCTCACCTCCACCAGTGGGTGTATATACAGAGCTGGAACCCAGATGCGAAAAAATAAAGTCTTTGCGTATTTCTCAGTGGCAATGGAAGTACTTGTAAAACAAAACATGTGGACACAATAAAATCACTTTTCTATGTATGCATAAATAGTTTCAGATTTTTACGATGGGTGCAGGTGCCTCCGGGAAGTTTCATTGAAAACTTCACCTGCCTTCGAGGACCAGTCCCTGGGAGCTTCGTGTGCGTACAATTTCATCGTTTAAATAGAATTTATGATACTTCAGGCAACATTTTTGGAACGAACGGAGCAACGACCCCCAGGTTCCTTCCGAGAAGATATGCTTCGAGGCGCTGACAACGGTTAACAAAACATATATTGGCAGCTTTGTGCGTTAACTTCCTCTGAACACCGCTTTTGGCCATTATTAAATAATTGCAGGGCTTCGCGCAAGCGAAAGGGGATGGCTTTCTCTACACCTTGCAACCCCTGACATTTGTCTGCAGTGCGTAAGGGGTGAAATATGTGTTCAATTTCACTTTGTGAAAAACAGGGGTTTTCTTAGTCTCTCCTAGACAGATACTCTATACAAACACTTGTACCCTCGCTGTATAGGGTCTGTTACTTACTCGGGGGCTCCGATCGGGACAGAATGTTATTACACGAAGCGGCCCACCCCTTCGGTTGAGATGTTGATGGCAGCCCTCGATAAAGACGCTGGATTCGCTCCGGATCTGAGCGGATAAATGGTGCTGGCTTGTTCACATGCCTGAGTTTGAATGAACGCGGCCCGGCCACGGCAGCCGACGGCACGGTAGAACCCGAGAATTATAGTACAGCGGTGGTGCCGACTTCATGGCTGAGCGGAGCTTAAGAAGCTTCGGATGGACAGACAGACATAATTTTATAAAGAGGGTAATGAATGAAAGGGACAAACAGTTAACAAAACACACGAACGTACGTGTCCGGGATGGCGTCCTCTGGTCTCTGTTCTCACTCTGACTGAGCCAAACCCCGGTCTCACTTGAAACGAGCGGCGTACTTGGAGGCAAGTTGCATTCGAAACCATTTGTCCTTGACTGAACACGGTTTCATTTGTATTCATTCCCTGTTGAAGCAGGACTTTGATCCATTCCGTTCACCCAACCAGTTGTTGTGTCGACGTCATGATTGGTTCTACTGGCAGCATTCAAGTGCCATTCCATTTGGCTTGATATCTCCAATTTCTCCCTGCTAATCGATCAGTTACCTACAGCTCGAGTCGTCTTTTACTCCTCCCCTACATCATGACGTTCGTCGAAATCTTTACCTATTCACTCAGTTAAATAATTTGTTATTCAACTACTTAGTTCAACTCGGCCTCGGACCACCCAACTTCGCTTCGAGTCCGAGTCCAGCCTTCATTTCAACTTCAGAACTCACACACAACCCAGGCTCAGTGCTCAACTGGTACAAGTTGCGTCTCGACTGCATTTCGTCTGATCATCGAATGATCATCATTTGTGACGGAAGCGAGTACGTCGAGTTCCGGCACACGAGAGTCAAGCAAAAGAACTGGTGTAAGCACTAGATTGACCAAAGAACCTATCCGAATACAGCTCACTATTTATACTACGGAAAAGAGGCGGTGCGGGGATCTGATGAAATATCAGATGAAGAATTCGGGGGGCATGGAGATGGCATAATAAAAGCATGGTAAGCATGAGAGAGCATGGAGGAATAAATTAGAATGCGTCTGAGTGTCACGAAGGCGTGTTTCCGTTACATACGCCCTCCAGATCGACGTATCACGACGATCTCACTTGTCTTCAAGATGATCGGTTGAACTCGCGCAGTAGGTCACAGTGGGTCCAACAAGCGACTGATTGCTTGCAGCAAGTTCGTCAAGATTCAAATCGTTCAAATTCGTGTTCGCGGGATCGAGTTGAGAAGATTCCAAGTCAATTTCGTCATCCGCTTCTTGCGAAACAGCAGCGTTAACACACGTCGGGTGGAATTCAACAGGTATGGATTCAAAATTCAATTTTCTGATCCCCTCGCCCTCCTCGACAGCCATTCCGGCGTCGAAAAAAGCAGCTGCACCCACGGGGAGTGTATCAAGCACCTCAGTGCTTTCTGCAAGAGCGTCGTACTCCGGCGATGCCTCAAAATGAACCGTATGAATTCCGAAGCCAGGAGGTTTATCCTTCCGCTTCGAAGTCATCGTCGTTAATTTTGGACAATTGCGGGCCAAGTGCCCGTGCTCCTCGCAATTGAAGCAGAGGCCTTTGGCGAGCATCTCATCTCGGCGGCGTAGGGATCGTGTCTTCTCAGACTGGGTGTTGGCGGGACTGTTGGTTCAAACTAGCAGAAGACGATCACATGGTTTCGGTCTCCTGCCTCGTTTCAACCCGCCCTCCACTCCTGCCCTTCGAGCGATTTTTCGCTGCAGAACCGTTGTCTTTCGTCGATTCAATGTCAGAATCATCGTTTGCAAGGTTCACTATCGTTTCCGCGTGTTCTGCACCGGTGACAACGTCGTCCCACGAGGATACCTCGGGATCGAGCTTGTCACGATACATCTCACGCCGAATATCCGCGCGGAAGCTTCGCCAAAGCATCACAACCTTCTCTTGGTTGTCTTCAAGGCCAATCATGTTGAAAATCTGTTCCCATTTAGAAACATGTTCAGCAACTGATGTCTCATTCTGAATGCATTTATTCAGTGCAGTGCGTTGTTTCTCACGGAAGTTCACCGGGAAACAGAAATTGAACAGACCCCAAAAGAAGTCACTCAATGTCCACGGGCGTTTATCCTTCGCGACTTTCTGGTCATAGAAATTACGGGCCTTGCCAGTCAAGTAATATGACAAGTAGAAAACTTGCTTCGCCTGCGGTATTCGACCGACATCGACATAGTTTGCTCCCTCTTTCACAAATCGATGGAACACCATACTATCTGGTGCTCCACTGTATTCAGTGGGAGGAATGGGCCGCAGATTCATCTTCGGCGTCTTTGAGCGCTTGGAGCGCTTTCTGCTCTTCGAAGCTTTGCTTCGTTTGCGGCGGTGGCGTGACAAGAATGACTGCTCTGATCCAGAGCCATCATCGTCGGTAAAGCTGGACACGCTTGTCGAGCTCGACGAACTGTCTGATGGTTCGGACGGGGGCAGTGACTCGTGGCCTATATCTTGCAAAGCTTTCTCGATGAAGCTTCCAGCAGCCAGTCGCACCGTAGTGGACTTTGCGCGGTTCTCAGATTTTCCATGCGTTCCATGAGGTGCGCCTTTGGGGATAATTTTCTCAATGCTGGATCTCACAGCTTTATCAGCTTTGCTCATGGAAGCTTTCATTTTTGGCTTCAAATCATCGTTCTGTTCCAAGACGCTGATCTGTCGTTTCAATTCAGCAATCTGTTCCTCTGTGGTCTGGCCAGACACGGGATCATCAGTCTTTGGGGTAGACATCTTGGAATGGGTTCGGGGGTATTTCCTCGGGGTAGGTTTCAGGGACTCTGACACCTTAAGTGGAGTCGGTGCCTCAAAAAATCCGGGCGGCGTTGAGTGAACTTCCTGTTTGATCACTCGATCATTGATCTCGGCAAAGTTCTTCAACGCTTCGCGCTGGGCTTGCAATTCTTTCTCAGAGAAGTCCTGAGAGAAATTCACAGCACCCCAATTACGGGGGTCAGGTCCCTTTCCTTTCGGTCGGGAAGGACCTTCACCCAGAGAAACCGGGCTCGGGCGCTTATTCGCGGACATCTCGGGCAGATCATCAATATCATCAACGTCAATCAGGTTTGCTGATGGAGATGTTCGTTCGACAGAATCACGCAGCGGGGAGTCGGACACTCCACGTCGAGTCGCAATGGACAGGGCTTCCTGAGCAAGCGACTGGTAGCGACGAGCCACAGTCAGAAGCTCAGAACCACTCATGTTCTGCATCGCGCGGGAGACGACAGAGGTGGAAGAGGACTTATCAGGTGACTGGAAATCCTCGCGATGGGAGCGCGCGGTGCTCCGAGTGACCGCAGTCCACGGCTGATCGTTGTCAGGGCCTAAAACCGGATCCAAGAGACCCCAGTCAACGACTGAGGTCAATACTGGCTCCCTGGAGAGCTCAGTGCGCGTCGGGGTCACCGAGCGACTTGCACCACCCCCCTGGGGGGATGGCGACAACACCCGACTGTACAACAGTGCGGGACTAGCCGAGCGGGTCATAGACCCGCGATCCGTGGAACGGGTTCCATGAGAACTCGTAGGAGAGGGGGGATTCGGGCTCAGCGGGCGCTGGGCTTGAGCAGGACGCGCAGCAGAGCGGAGAGGGTATCGGGGACCACTAGAAGTCATAGTTCTTCGGTTCTCAGGTTTGCAGACAGAGACGGCAGCGTTGGTGGATATCGGACCAAGTTAGCCAGTAGCAATGTCGACAAGAAGTCTTGTCCAGTTCAAAATATGTGACGGAAGCGAGTACGTCGAGTTCCGGCACACGAGAGTCAAGCAAAAGAACTGGTGTAAGCACTAGATTGACCAAAGAACCTATCCGAATACAGCTCACTATTTATACTACGGAAAAGAGGCGGTGCGGGGATCTGATGAAATATCAGATGAAGAATTCGGGGGGCATGGAGATGGCATAATAAAAGCATGGTAAGCATGAGAGAGCATGGAGGAATAAATTAGAATGCGTCTGAGTGTCACGAAGGCGTGTTTCCGTTACATCATTCCCTTCCCCTCCTAGCATCCCTTTCTCTCTCAACTTCTCCTATTCGCCCTCCTCTCTTGCCTGTCTTTTGTCCCTCCTTTCTTTCTCTTCCCTCTTCGAACTTGGTTCATTCTCTACCTGCTATCTTCGCCCCGCTTCATTTCCAATTTCTTTACCTCGCCCACCAGCTCGCAAACGTGTGCTCCGAGTTGTCGTTCGAGATGAGTTTTCCGAGGCATCTGCTTTATTACTTCATCTCAACTCCCCTCCGAAGAATCACCCCGCGTTGGGATACATCCAATCTATTTGGAACGAGACTTTAGTGTTGCCGGTGTTCGGTTCTGAACCGATGCTGAACCTGAGCCGGACCCGGACCGGACCCCGGGTTCGGTTCGGGGTTCAGCAAATTCTGGATTTTGCCGGACCTGTGCGAACATGTGCGAACCAATGGCCAAAATAGGGCTTTTTGGCTGCACTAAACACATGAAAACGGCGGTCATTTCGCTTGAAATGTAGCCTACCAAGAGTATTGCATTCAGGATGCACTGCAACACATTTCCCCGCTTGCGATGGTTGAACTGATGGGTGATCAAACTAGGAAGAAATTCCCGGATCTCGGAATTCAGATCTTAAGTCTCGGAGACTTAAGATCTGAATTCCAATTCCCTCTCGGATTCGCAGCTTACATTACGGGTGTACAAAATCAAAATTTGAATTGCATTTGATGTACTGACTACTCCACAGATCACAGGATTTACTACAAAAGCATCGTAGCGAATGCGCTGCGCCGCATATGGCTCGTGCAGAGCGCCGAGGATGAAGCACAAAGGATCATTTCTTTCTCACTCATCTAGAGCAAGTTGTGCTCCAACTGAATTCAATATTTACTTGCTAGTCATACGTGATCACACATTCAACATGGTTGAATTTCAGATCCCCCGCACATACTTAGGCATGCCCGATTTCGAATCATTGAAAAAAACCTGCACACACAAGCGGGTGCAGCAGCAAATCCAATTGATGAATGGTTTAACAATTGAAACAGTGCAGCATAGTGGTTGTCTGGATATAACCACTGGCGTGTCCGATTTTCAGGCTGTTTCGCCCACGCTATCACCTTGTTGCACGGCTAAACTTGTTGATACCTCTTCAAACCTATTCCTCAACACATGCACTTCATTGATCCATGTGCCTCGTAAATCATCCCAATATTCCAAATCATCTGTACCAGGCAGTGGTGGTATCCTGAGCTGGTCGGGTACTTCGAATCCCACCCTCGATACAAGGTTGGCCAGTTCCTCAACAATGTTCTTCAGATTCCTAGAGCTATCCTGCTTCATATATTGCCCTGCTCGTGCGAGCGCCAGTCCAAGGCGAGTAATGATTATGTCTTGGAAACGCTGGGATGGAACCAATACTCGCTCGAATTGAATCCTGGCAGAGAATATGGCTACAACAGTGCTATCGAGAAGCTTGATATGGTACCAGACTTGTTTTATCCCCCAGTCCACAGGCTGTGCTTGATCCCATGCCTTGGCCAATGTACTGAACACCATGACAAGTGTTGCTTCCACCCCAAACTCATTGGCCTCGGTTTCATCTGCCTCCCATATGAGAGCGAGAACATTGCGAAATTGTGTGCAATCTCTCTCTGTAATCTCTTTACCATTGAGTTTACGAGATGGCTGCATGATATTCGGCCATTGCCCAAGCCAGCCAGGCAGATCTCCTGCAATGATTTCTTTCCACTCGGTCTCTCCTGATAATGTGTGGCCAAGACTGAGGTAATCTCGGCTACACCAGGATGACAACCCGAGATTGGCCCAGACCGAGTGCTGTTGCAGGATTTGAGACAGTTCAGTGTCTGCAAACCATTGATTGGCCGATTTGGAGTCTAAGATACCACAAGCAAAGTATGCTACTCGGCCTTCCTCCCACTGGTCAAAGCCTGGGTCATCGTCATCAATTGAAAGGACAGATAGGAGGACCCGTTGGAACTCTATTGACAATGTGTTGAAGTCTGGGGACAACAGAAAGAGTGCTTGCCACAGGTGACCAACAAACTTGAAGTGGTTGTCCCTGGTCAGACTGCCAACAGAGTCTAGGGCCTGGGAGAGCCATTCACTATGAATGTGGGCAATGCATCCCTGCTCCCAGATCTGTGGGTAGTCAAGCCTAAGAAGTTGCAGCACTGAGGCTATTGCTTCTTGAGAGACATCAGCCAAAGCACAAAAGTGGTACATTGCATTGACACATTGATAATCTGTGTGATCAAATATTCGGAAGAAATGTCTGTCTGCGTCAAGTTTAGCAATTTTGATGACAATATTGTTTGCAATATTGGCATCCAATGGATGTATGTCCATAAGGCGCTTGGTTAGACTCTCAAATAAAAGGGTCATCAGCAATTTAATGTATGGCCTAGCAAAATATCAAATATGAAATGAGCAAATGATTTGATTTCCCTACACTTTGTCCTGCACTGAGCGATCCCGGGCCGTGGTAGGGTGGAAGAAAGAGACAAGAGAGAACAAGAAGTCGGCATAGATCAATTTATTGTCAATCTCAGAACCACTGGGAATCAAGTTGAAATTTTCAAGAAAGGTTTCCAACACTGTTTCAGGGAGATCATGTGCAGCAATGAACCGGAGAGTCAATGGTGTGATTGATTCAGCCGAGTGGCTCATATTGAACGGTCTGTGTGTCCAGAATTTGATGGAAGACAATTCTTTTGAAGTGTGTTGTTTCAGTACCGGAAACCCGGATGTCCAGAGATCTCACGTCCTCTGACCTTCTGGAGTAACCATATCAAATACCCAGAATGCCTGGATGCATGCAGTGGCTCGATTGACCATTCCATCACGAACATGAAAATACCAATCCTGTCGTTGCATACACGAACCAAATGTGTCGTCCAATCGCTTCTGTGCTTGCTGAAAATCAAGATTGGATGGCCACTGCAATTCAGGAATCAATTTGGCAGTTGTCTCCACCAATCTAGGGTCAGTGGATGTCTCCAACACCCACATAGCAGCAGCAGCCTCTGGTGATGGAGCAGGAGGACTGAAGATAGGAATATTAGGCTCAATTGGTTCAGCAGTATGACACAGGGGCAGCAGGGGTGCTATTTGGGTAGCAGCTCTGATGAAAAAAGTCCAACACTGTGAAAAAACAGTATATGTTGTGTGAAGTGGAATAAGGAGGGCTGTCCAATAGCCTCGGAACCACTGATGCCACATTTTGGGAATGGAGAATTTTTTGAGAACTGCTTTCAGGACAAAGCTGAGTGAAGTCTGGAATGGTGAATCTGGTGACAACACAGCAGAAATGACCATTCCAGCATAAAGGAGGGATCCCAGTCCGGTCAGGCTGAGAGCAATTGTTGCAATGATATGGTGTATTGTCCAGAGGTAAATGGACAGGGCTGTAGAAAACAACAACAAAGAGAGCTGCAAAAAAAGGGGAAAGATCTGCATGACAAGGTCAAACCGCCATTGACGCATCCCATCAAATTTACGTTGTCGCTCAAGCCCTCGCTCTGCAATTGTGCCTCTTTCGCCCACGGAGTTATAATGCAGTAGCCACTGTTTTCCGAGGACCGCCAGAAGTGCAGCCATGAGTGTAGCGAACAAGCTGAAATAGAGGAGACTCTGTGCAACTACCATGGATGATGCCAGGGGTTCAGAGGTTGAGGTGCCAGGAGGCAGGAGGGACAGAGGTAAACCAGTTATGTTTTGGACTAGAAGGGCAAGGAGGGCCTCTGTCGGATCAGGTTGCAGTTCGGGCTGGATCTGTATAATGAATGCTGAGCTAACAGCTGAGAAAAGACCAGCCTGTAGTGCAAGCTGAGGGTACAGCATCAGTATTAAAAGCATGGTACATACAAATATGAGGGATGCATCGAGGTCATCCTTGTATTTCTCTTGGATTTCCTTATCGAATTCATCGGCTAGTGACTTGTATGCAGTCCAGAAGGCGATCTTCTTATCGGGGGACTGGGGCTTCTCCTTCAATGCCTCAATGACTGTTGTCATACTTTAAAACAATGAGAACCACAAACAACGTCGCAAGTTCCGCCATACCTTTCGAAGGATGCTTTCAAACTTCGGAAATCGGTCAATTCAAGCCCATACAAAATTGACTCGGCCATACCTCTGAGATTGGGCATTGATCGCAGAAAACAATTCTGTAATGTCGTCAATTTAGTAGCAATTCAGCAAGTTGTACACACTTGTTTGTATCTTCGCTAGCATCGATAGCAGTGCCGGGCGGGGCAGGCCTGAAGAATCCCGTCAGTAAAACAAGGGGATGGTATAGTTGTTCTTGCCATTGAGTATCTGTGGTTGGCACTTGCTCTTCAGGATTGGAATCCTCTACTCCAGGAGCATTGGAAAGCGTCGGCGACGGCTCCATTGTACGGTCGTGGTGGTCGTGGTGAAAGGTGCAATCGGCACAGCAATTGCGCAGCCATCTATTGCCTTTCTGGGTGACCAGCAGATCCGTATCGAAAAAAAAAGCTGTAAAGGCGTTTTTTCACAATGCTACGGAGGCCTTAATACAGAAAGCCTACTCTACGCTAAATAACCGAGAAGGTAGATAGATGTCCACCCCGCTCCCATAATCACTCCTGCTATTGGTTCCCCAGCCAGTGGTTCATACAATTTGTGGAATAGTATGTGAGGAGAGAAGAGGGACAGTCGTCATGAGCGCTCCGGGATCGTGCATCCACAAGCGCGTGTACAGCAGTATGCAAACACCATCAACTTCCGCCCGCTTCCTCCTCCGAAGTATCAAGACTGCGACACCACCCCAAGTCGAGCCCACGCAGCGCATGAGCGACGTCCGTGTCTCATGATCAGGCTATGCCTGCAGCTCGAAGGCGAGCCTGGTCTCTTGTGCTCGCTCGATCATCCGCAGCGTCATTCGTCACGTAGAGAACGGGCTTCAGGACGGCGGGAAGAGGCAGGGGAGCGAGGCGGAGGGTTTATCACGGAGTAATGAGGACCGGAGAAGGTCAGGGAGCGATAGATTGACGGGAGGAACAAGTCGTTGCACAGACATTTCCGCCTAATGTGGCCTCGCCGCGTGCACGGGCGGGGCGGACCCTTGTGTCTCCCCCCTCCCCCTGACGCGTCCGTCCGCTCTGGTCGCCGTATCGACGTCGCTGCCGCACTGTACTTCCACCCCCGCTCCTGCGCTTCCGTCGTTTTCTCCCCTCCGCCCATCTCCTGCCGTCCCAAAAAGGAGGGCATGCGAGAGTTTCGATTCCCCCACCCCGACTCAGCTGGAACAGACGGCGGGGTCTTGACTCATCGAGGCAGCCGACGCGCTCAGCGTAGTCTCCATCGCCATCCGTCTCCGTCTTTCGCAGCCACGCGAGACCATCCTTGCCGGTACTCGACTCCACACCACAGCCCGCTGCTTCCTCTTCCCCTCCTACTCCAAACTACACACACCAACGAATCGAGCGTGCGCGGACAGCTATGACTCCAATTCGGGCTGGGAGACGAGCATCGGATTTGGGCGGTGCGTGGCCGTGTCCTTGTCCTCGAGGTGGATGGAGGCGAGGGCGGGAAGGATACAGGGAATGGGTGCGTGGTGGGCAGAGATGGTCATGGGAACAAGCAGCGTCGAGGATCTGCGCAGAATGGGAGGCGAGACGCGGTAATCTTCCGCGGCCTCAGCGCACTCATCAGATTCGCCACGAGGTGGACCGGAATCGTTGCATCGCGTTCGTCCCGCACCGGTGCCCATCGACTGCGGTATCGCTCCCTCGTCCCTCTTCTCTCGCCCCCACCCTCGATCGCTTCTGCTCCCGCGCCAAGGTGCTCTGCATATGCATACGATCCAAAGCCGATCACATCCCAAGGTCGACCCCCCGCAGATGGCACGATGCGGGAGAAGCCCGTCGCAGGCGGAGTCATCGAGCGCGAGCGTGTCGATCGAGTCGAGGTGAAGGTGGGGTACGTGCCGAAGATGGGGCAGAGGAGGGTGAGGGTGAGGGGGTCGGGGCCTTGCGAGGGTGACATGCACGACGAGCAGGTGCGTGTCGATCGGGTCGAGGTGGGGGAGGGTGCGGAGTACGTCTATGCACCCATGATGCGCGAGCCAAGGAGCGTGTCGATCAGGTTAAGGTGGGGAGGGTGCGGATGCCAAAGACGGCGTACCCGAAGGCGCGGAGGGCGGTGGATTACGAGTGCGCACTGCACCCACATCGGCGGACGCGCGCGTAGTCGTGCTTGGAGTGGAGGAAAGCGAGGGAGTAGGTACAGATGGCATGGTTCGTCTGCCTGCAGGCCAAAAAAGGGAGTCAGCGGTAGGCAGAGAAAAGCGGGAGGATGGATACGCACCAAGATCGGTGCGAGGTGGAGATCGCAAACAGCATCATCCGCCAACGCCGCTGCGAGACGGGGATGCGTCCCCGGCGCGTCCGCCCGCTGCCCACTTCTACGTTCCACACTCTGCACCCTCACGCCGCATCGAGGCGTCATCCCGCTCCGTCCACAATAGGTCGCATGCACGGTCCTCGCGCAGTGCGCTCTCCTTTCTTCTCCATTGTCCGAACTCTTCCCCCCCCCCCCCGAGGTACACGGGCGCACAGGTGTTGCGCGCGGGCATTGTCGATGAAGACCGAGCGGGTGGGTATCGTTGTCAATGCGGCCGAGGTAGAGTACGCTGTGATCGAGCACGAGGACGGTAAGATCTTCGCCCAGGCAGCAGCACGCAGCTGAAACGCGCAGACCCCACATGCGCAAGCCGCACGTGAGGAAGGCGGATACGAGAAGCGGTGTGTGCGGTGCGGGATTCCTCCATTTCGAGCTGTGCAGTCCCAAGGATGAAGGTGAACAGGCAGAGGAAGGAATAGCCTGCAACGCGCGTTGGTTAACACCAGATAGCTGATCGATGGAGGTACTCACGAACGCGGATGAAGCGCAGACACAGTCCAGTGAACATGCAGCTCGCGACCGAGAGTTCCCACCGCGTGCGCACACAGGTATCCGTCCCTGTGCTGGCTGGTGCGTGGGGTCGCGAGTAGCGTATTTTCTACGATTTAATTAGTTTAGCAGCACGTCAAAAAGGATTCGAGGAAACGCACCGCGTAGGGTCTGGGGGTTGTATTCATCGCGCGGCGCGGCGCGTAGCTGCAGCGGCGGCCGACACATACGTGGGGATGCGGGGGGACGCGTCGAGGCAGCCCATGCACCCAAATTTGTGCGCTTCAGACGCGAAAAAGACGGAACCAGTCCAGGAATGCCAGAGGCCCGTCAGGGCAGGTGAAGAAATCCATTCGATTGGCTGGTCCTGTAGGCTGGCTGGGGAATAATCGGCTTCGATGCTTTGGGGTGTGCCCGACGTCGGCCGCGCATTAGGAACATCTGGAAGCTACTTTAGTAGGTATAGTGAGTAAAAAAAAGCAGAGGTTAACGCACCGGTTTGTCGTGCTGATTCGCGCGCTTCAAGCCTCGGAGCAACAGTCTAGGGCCCGTCAAAAGTAACCGTAGTAGGTTGATGATGTTGGAGGAAGATCGATAGCTTCTTCGTGGAGGTCGTGGCGGGGTGATTGGCATCCGAAAGTAAGCAATCTCTGACACAAAGGGATGCGAGCCCGAAGCGCGTGTTCTCTGATCGCAAGATTTTGGCATGGCAGTTGCACGACAGTGCATGCCAGAACGGCGGAGGCCATTGCCAAAGATGTACAACCTCAGCTACGCTCTTCCCGAAAACCACCGTTGTTCTAGTCTCTTGCACTGACTTCCCACTCGCAACCTCGTTCTGAAGTCTGTTAGTTACCGCGCCTTGATTACCGTTGCTGAGGGTTATTATGTAATCCATCCGTTTTGGGAATGCACGTGGGCCGTGATAAGAGACACACAAACAAACAACTCATTAATCTCGACGCGACTCCCAGCCGTAGACGTGTTTTTTTGTGGGATCTAACCACGGAACACTCTAAAGGTGGTTTGGCTTCAGTCTAGGACACTTATTAAGGTATGAATCCTCTTTCTGTGGTGCCGGTTCCGGAATGACGACAAATGAGTCAGATTTCACTTTCCCTCGACTTGCTGGGACGGAGACGGCGATATTCCCCGCTGCTTCAGCAATGGAGTTCCATAATATCGACCCATCGACTTTCTATAGCTCTCCAGCCCCTAGAGCCAAATCTTCCCGTGCTCCACTCCAAATCCCCGCTACTCCTACTCCTACTGCACAGCTCCCCACTGTACCGCCCTCCACCCAGCCAAGGCTACGCGCACCTCGGAGAACCGTTTGGGACAAAATAAACGACATTCTGGGACACATCCACACAGATTTCGACGGCTTGGGCCACTTTCTCCAGATCTTGTTTTATATTCGGCCCCACGGTACCAAAGATGTTCGCTCGAAACGGCATGTAGCAATGGTCACCAGGTTTCTGCAAGGGCAATCCAACGTGACCATGGGCGATATAATCGAGCTCATTTACAATCATCGCCAGAGTCAGCCGCCGCCTGACTTCGAGCAGCGGCAGCTTGCATTTTCCCATGGGACTCCACCCGCCAATCTGCTCTTTGCACGTACCTGCCTATCAAGTTGGGCTTTAATTCTTGTGGCGAAAGAGGCACGCCGCCAGATTGGAGCTCTCACACGAAACGATCCAACTGACCCAACTGATACGACTCAAATGCGGGCCTCTTCTAACGGCCGTGTTAATGGTGTTGTTGCGGACTGGGACAAACTTGCCGATAATCTGAGCATTCCAAAGCTGGCAGCCAAATATGCCAGGCGCGGCGGCGTACCTTGGTATCTCACGGAGATGATGACTGCTCCTACGAAGGGAGGGGTGGTTTTACTTCGCCAGAGACGGCCTCATACCACCGCACGTATTATTCATTTTATATAAATTCGATGTGTTTTCATTTGCATTCCAGATCCAAGTTGGCGCGATCAGCAGCTTCATATTTTCCCGGAATCGCTATGCAACAGGCCACCTCGCGCTTCCGCTCGCCGTCTGGCAGTTTGCCTGTAAATCCCACGTCGATGAAAAGCGGATTTTCAGCAGATTTGGGTTCACGGTGCACGATTCAACTGCTCGGGCTTGCCTAAATTCGTTAACCGACACGGGCTTAACCAAACTGCGGGACTCAGTTGCGGCAGGCATAGCTGTCGGCCAGATGCGATGGCACTATGTTCTCGACAATGTACAGAAGTTCTGTCGCCAACGAGACCTTCGTCTAGGGCAGCAGGATGTTCTGAAAGTCGGGTGTGCGGCGACAGCAATTTTGCTCGAGGACTGTGCCCCTGGTGCCTTTGATCTGCAGGACCACCTCGATCGAGTCATGAAGCAAGGGCGCAAGGAGATGACAACGGAGTCATTGTACGCCGACATTGACTGGGACTACATTCACAACTTGACGGCTTTGCACTGGGTGCGAATTCTTGTCACATTTATTCCCCAGCTCGCACACCTTCGAAAGACGGTGGATTTAGAGTTCAACTCCGCCCGAATGACGAAACGCCGACTCCCCCGTAACCGTAAAACAGTCGTTCAGCCCCTTGGCACCAATGCCGAGAGGGAGACGGAAACACAGGGCATGATGCGTGCTATGCTCGATTTTGAGAAGCAGATGGGACTGGACGAGCCTGCTATGGAGAACCTCATCATTACTCCTCGTGGCGACGGCGCATCTATTGCGGCGATGTGGCGGATTAAAAAATATCTGTCAGCCCATCCAAATCACTACAAGGCTTTCCGCAATCGCGTCCCTCCTGGCCCCGAGATATGGCACACCCGATGGACTCAGCTCAATTCGATTTCAAGCAACTGCTATGGTCCTGCGGCGTCAAAGGATCCATTTTCATTGTCGAAAAGTGCTACCGCTGCGGGTGCCAAACGCCCGACTGATTTGAAGAAAGTTGATTTCTGGCCAACATCCCGCAGTATGATGCTATTCTTTGAAGCTCGTGTATTGGATTGTTGGCGGTATATCTTGTTTCGCTTTCATGAACGACTCTCAACTGATTCATTTTCAGAATTTTCTTCAAAGCCGACGATATCATTGCACATTTTGCGAGCGGTGATGCTTCACTCCCAGACCTGGAGACACTCTGGGGAAATGCTCGATTATTGGTTCGCCGATACGCATCCCAGGAAGCGTACCATCAAGCACTCTCCCGCGATTTCTCCGACTCCGCCAGCGAGGAAATGAAAATTCCTCACGGCACGCCATGGACCACGCCAGTTGACATTAATCTCAACGTGCCGATTGCTGAAACCACGCCAGACGCTGATGACCTTGGGAACGGCGCTGCTGAACCCGAAGTATTTGTTGAACCAGGAGAGGAGGCACCAGAGGAACAACTCCGTGACTCGGAGGAGACGAGCAGGAAGAAGACGAAGAAGAAATCCAAGAAGCCATCCGTACATACGGAGGCCACAGATTTCTCAGGTGATCGCACACTCGCAAATGAGTGTTTATTTTGCAGGATATGGGTTGGTGGGTGATAGCTGCGCACGCCGTGCCAGACGGGGAGATTGGACGACTTTGGGAGGTCATGAAGGTTTCGTTGCAATTTATTCTCCTTGTATACAACCTGATCATTGTGCAGATCTGGATTTTCTGTTTCTCAGGATTGTCTAATCGCAATTATGCAGGCTACTTGCTTGAAACCTACTGTCTGCACCGGTACGAGTCATCCCAGGACTTCTCTGACGCCATGCTCAACAATTGGCTTATCAATCTGAGCGGCAAAAAATACTCGGAGTGCGATTACAATCAGGAATGGTTCAACAATTGGTTGGAGGAACTGGTGGATCACAAAGGAGGCGACTTTGACGACCATTTCTACCGCCATACTCTGGCCCCCAACGTCTTCCATTTCCTTCGGTTCAAGGAGCACATTCAGGATGCTTTTGAGCTGAAGCATCGAAGCAAGACACACGGTGCGCCTCATTTGCGCAACGAGTTCCAACAACTACTCCGCATGCACAAGGAGGACGAGCTCCATTCGTTCCGGCCCGGACGCACTCTAGGACTTGCAGCCGTTAATTATTTTGGCCAGGGGTATGAACGGCTGGAAGATGGCCGCATGGACCAATTCATCGAACAGAGTACGGCGTAGTCGGACATCATGATTGATGTTCTCCGGCCAGCTGCCCCTGTTCCAGACCCACCCACTGCCACCGACAACACAGAAGAGTTGGAACGAATGGTTCAATATGCTATCGACAATCCCGATTTGTTCCCCGAACCATTTGCTGACGGCAGCGACGATGAAGACGGAGAAGTTGAGGGCATGGACGACATCACAGGAGATATCGGCATTCATGGATTGGAATATTCCGAGGTGCCATACATCCGCGCCACTGATGATTCAGAGTCAGAGTCTTCAGACGAGGACGGTGAACAAGCCTCAGAACAGGAGGAGGAAGAAATGGATCAAGATTTAATTATGGCGGACGAAGACTACAGTACAGATGAAGAAAAACAATAGTAGTTACTGTAATATATTTTCTTGATTGAGAGGCTTCCGTGCGCGCATAGTGTACTGCGGGCGATACGACTGCGCAACCACAGCGGCAGCCAGAAGTGGTGCTGCTGGTGCGCGGGTACGTTTGGCCTTGGGCTCGTCATTTGTGGTGTCCTCGAGGGGCCTGCGTTTGCGAGGGAGAGTGACGAGGGGATCGGCAGCCGGCACGGCGATGGGTGGTTCATCCGCGGGACTATCGTCTTCTTCGTCCTCGGACATGTCTTCATCGGATTCGTCAACGCGACGCTTTGCCTTGGCCTCGGCGCGGTTGGCAGCATTTTTCTCCAGCCGCACGGTTTCAAATCCGAGTTCGAACTTGGCTTGCAGCCTGTTGATAAGCTCGAGCAGTGATGCACCGTGTCGGGCATGGTGTTTCCACTTGGGGAGAATCATCATGATTCTTTCGACTGTGGAAATAGTGAGAAAATGGTCGAGTACTGATACGATAGCTGGGTTGGGGAAATACGACGACGGAGGTGTGTATCCATGCGAAGTTCGATCGCGCTCGGACTTGTGAACACGCTCACGGAAGAGCCGTAACTCCGCCTCTGCTGCGACGCGCATGATCTTTGTCAGTTTTCGATTCGTGCGCGGAGCTGCCGAGGACGTGGAAGCGGTGGAGAGAGGCCGATCCACGGATGCAAATGCGGCGAGAGGCGGAAAACCGATAGGGAGAGGAGATGGTGCGAATGCCAAAGGCCCAATAAAGCGGGGCAGGCAGTTGCTACACGGAAGGCGGCGCGCAGCTGCAATACAGTCTAGAAGCGCTAAATCGCCGCTGTTCTCGTATAGTTTGTTGAAGAATGCAATGAGGCAGCGCTTGGTGGTAAGCATCAGCGCTTTTTCGTTATTCATCGTCGTGAGGCTCTTGGAATTGTACTTGGCCTGGGCGCGGCGAGTTGGATCTGGAAGGCGTCAACATCATCAGTGAATCAAACAGATATCGCCCTTGATCCATACCTTGGGCTAAATAATTTTCTGCGGCCTTGTAAGCGGTGGGTTGAACGAAAACAACGGCCCGGCTGTTCGATGTCTGGTCCCGGCCGACCCTACCGGCTTTCTGGAGCGTCTGAGCGACGTTCTTTGGCACACCAAGCATTAGGCTGTCGAGGAGGACTCTAATGTTGAATCCCTGGCCAAACGCGACCGTGGCGACGATGATTTGACAAGCGGGGTCATCCCGAATCATTCGCACCGTCGCCTCGTTCTCATCGGGCCAACACATGGCGTGGTAAAGACGTACTCTTTTGAGCCGCTCCCGTCCCGGAGGGAGCTGCCGCAGAAGATAGACGTAGACGCGCCAGCAGAGCTCGATAGTGGCGCAATAAATGATGGATTTTCGATTATCCTTTAAATATAGCAGGAGGTCGGGGAAGATGTCGCCGCCAAGACCGTGAGTGAGAGGCGAGAGGAGAAATTGAATGTTAGGGCGCTCATTAGAGCGCCGCACCAGATGGAACATGTTCTTCTGGAACCCGAGGTTACGGCAAATGGAATGTGTGGATGCGCCAGGCTGAAGAGTCGCAGTGAGAGCGAAGATCGAGATATGGAGGGGACAGCGTCCTCGTCCAAAGCGTCCGATGTGGCGGAAGGCAGGCCGGAACTCGTTGCCCCAGTCGTCCATCAAATGAGCCTCGTCAACACAGAGAAAGCCGAGGTTCTCGCGGAACAGCTCCGAGTCCGTAATGTGTTCCCATTGCTTCTCCATCAAGTGTTCAGGGTCAACACAGACCAGCGGCCATTTGCATTCAGCAATTTCTTTGCCCAGGTTGCGTCCGCTCTTGCGAGCCTCGGTGAGTGACTCTGTTGTGCATGCAAGACCTTGAACACCCAGGGCAGCGAGCTCGGTAATCTGAACGAAACCAACATCAGACCGCGGAGGTCACTTCCAAAAAATGGGATAGATACTTACCATGTTTGCCGAGAGTCCTTTCGTGGGTGAGATCACAAGGCCGACAGGTTTTTTGTGACTGATAAAGCCAGGGTATGCAGTGGGGTTTGCCGCAACTTCGAGAAGCACAACGATAGGCGCGGTGAACAGAGCCGACTTTCCGTCACCTGTCGCTGACACGCACAATACATCCTCTCCATCGAGAACCCACGCAACGACATCCAGCTGCCATGGGAAGAGACCGTCCTTCCAGACGGGGATCTTCTTCTTCACGATGTGTTGGATTGTGATACGCCCTTCCCGAGTATTCCAGCGGCGTCCTCGCGATGGGGCCATGAGAGAAAAGTGCTGGGTCGAGGGAGCGCGTCAACAGAGGCGCATCTACACGTGCATTTGATGGACTACGCGACTACGCGACTACACGGCTCGATTGCCATCACCATTCAAAACTGGAGAATATTGAACTCTACTGGATATCTGGTGTCTCGCGGAGGTGGAATGGGACAGAAATATGCAGCAAGTCAGGAATAAGATCAACAACGGCCACTTACTACGAATTAATTGAGACGTGATATGCCATACAGAATGAGTATGGCGTTCGTAATACCTTTACGAGTAATTTGACGCGTCCTTATCCTCGAAAAACGCGTCCTTTGAAGGTTTGCGCGTCGATAATTAGCTTCGGTGAACTGGCGACTGCACCACGTGAGTTCCCAAAACGGATGGATTATATAATAAGCCTCAGCAACGGTAATCAGGGCGCGGTAACTAACTACCGTTGTTCGCAACTTCTTCAACCTTCAAGAAATGGCCCTCGAAACACAGTTCCTAGTACGAACTGGCTTTCAGTCAGACGCCAAGAACGCTCTCGAGGATTCTCGAGACGCCGAACTGCAACTTCAAATTTGGAGTTTTACCGAACTTGCTGCTACTTAGTCTAGTAAGACTTGTGTGGCTTGAAATTATCTAGTAAAGCATTCTTGGCCAACAATATTCTACCCTCAGTCTCTCCCGCTTCTTTTAGCCGGACCGTGGTTACCGACAACGTCCAAAGTACACTTTCCGGCGGCTGTTCTTGGCACAGCTCTGGAGACACCTACTACTTAACTGGCATCCGAGTACTCCGCTGTTGTCCGGTGTTTGCTTCAAAATTCGCCGCCTCCGCAGTCGTCAATGCTGGATCCATTCCCACCAAAATGGCCGGTTTCCTCTTACCCACTCCCGACTCTCTCCCAAGTCATCGTGGATGCTGTTTTTCTATCCTACTCTCGGCCTCGGTGCCACTGAAGTTCTCTCCCCTCCTTAGTCCTCCATTTTCGTCATCCCCTGCCGCTGCATTTTTTGGCTTCTTCGGGTTGGTTCGCATGGTGCCGACTCCAATCTAATCTTATACACCCCCTTCCTCTAGTGCACTCCTCAGATGTACTCTACTCAGAAGCCTATTCTCGCAAGACATCAAGCGGACGGTGCGTCTGTGCATTATATGAATGCCCCCCGACTCAACCACCTCTCACTGTGCACCTCGGACACGCAAGTTAGTGCCAACGCAACCACACGGGTGCATATTTTTTCCCAGAGCGCAGCCCGGCAGTGAACTCGAACGCAGCTCTTTTTAACTCTGGCTCCATAGGTCCTTCTCCGTTCCTTTCGGAGCCAAAGTTACTCCGCCCAAACTTGATCATTTATTCATTCCGCTTCAGCATGCTCCGCAATAGCAGCACCGGGGGCCGGATCGAACTATCCCACTCAACCAATGACGCAGAAAATAAACCTTTTCCATATATGTCTTTATCTCACTTCATTCTCAGTGAATAACAACTAATCCTCGTTCAACCTTCTCCATCTTATGCAGCAGCTCTTCTATTCTAATCTCTGTATGCAAGCCATTTCCATATCGACCACCCAACTTCGAAGCTCTCTCCGTTCAGGTTTATGTACAGTAACGAACGACCACGGACACCGACTCTGGTCTTGATTTCTGGCTGAGATTTTCCTGGCCTGGTAACTCTTGTCTCGTCTTGTCTTGTCTCCTCGATCCTTGATCCTCAATACAATCCTCAACACAATCCTCGTTGTACATACTTATGCACCTACAACCCGCTCTGCCCTTGGCTTCATCATATTCTTACTCTGCGTCGATTCTAAACCTCGTCTCCTCCGATCTGTTTCAATCCAATCACTGCGTCGACTTCAACCCACACCGTAATGCAATCTACCACGTCGAAAATTCAGTCGCGCCGTCAAGCAAGTGGAAGCAAGCAATTTTCCACGCAATATCCATCAAATGTCATCTAGCCTTTCTTTCCACCCCACCCCTCGCAACTTTGCATTCACATCTAGCTCTACCAGCCAGCCTTAACGCTCCCATACACCGCAAATCCCCTTTTCTCCCTTGCTTTCTGCACTGCTTGCTCTTCATTCCCATTCCTTGACTCGGTCCCTGAGCATCCCGCCGTGCACAGTTGGAACAGCAAGATATAAATATAATATATGTGGGCACCAAATCCCGAGGCGTCTGAGCTCCCGCATAATGATGTGTACTTGCGATGAAATACAAACCTCTTCGACGTGATAGAATACGATACTACCATTCTTACTCCCACTGAACTTCCCTTCCTTTCTTGTATTTACCTCCCAGGATATACAGATTATTCGGCAACTTGCCACCATGGGAAGTGCCATCTACAGGTATCTGAATGGACACAGTCAACTGCACTTTGAGAACGTGCACATATGCATACCCAGTTTCGATTCATTTACATAACGACCCTGCCCACACAACAGGTGCAGTGGCAAATACAATTGACATTGGTCAAAAACTAGTAACCAGTGGAGCAGCTGTCTGGGATATGATATCATGTCAAATTTTTCAGGCTGGTTGGCCTGCACTGTCACTTTGTTGTACCACGGCTAAATTTGTGGACATCTCCTGAAACCTATTCATCAGCCAATAAACCTCATTGAGCCATCTGTATTTTAAATCAACCCAATATCTCCACTCTTTGTCGGCCCCCAAGTCCGTACCAGATGGTGGGGGTGCCTTGAGCTGGTCAAGTACTTCTGATCCCACCCTCGACACAACATTGGCCAGGTCCTCAACAATGTCCTTCAGATTCCCGGAGTTGTCTTGCTTCATGCTCTCCCCTGCTCGCACGAGGGCCTCTCCAAGGCGAGTAATCATCATGTCCTGGAAACACTGGGATGGAATCGATGGCCGATGGTATTGGAGCCTCGCAGAAAAGGCAGCCACAACAGTGCATTTGAGAAGTTTGATGTGGAACCCGACTTGCTTTATCCCCCGGTCCACAGGTTGCGCTTGATCCCATGTCTTGGTCAATGCACTAAACACCATCACGAGGGTGGAATCCTCCCCATACCCGTTGGCCTCTGTCTCATCCACATCCCACACATGACAAAGAACAGACCGAAATTGTGTGCGATCTCCTTCTGTAATCTGTCCACCGCCATAGTCACGAGATGTCCCCATGATATCCGGCCATTGCCCGAGCCAACCAGGTAGATCTCCCGCAATGGTTTCTTTCCACTCAGGCTCTCTTGATAATTTGTGGCCAAGACTGAGGTAATAGTGGTTGTACTGGGATGCACGCCCGAGATTGGCCCAGACCGAGTGCTGTTGCAGGATTTGAGACAGTTCAGTGTCCGCAAACCATTGATGGGCCGACTTGGAGTCCAGGATACCACAAGCAAAGTACACTACCTGGCCTGCCTCCCACTGGTCAAAGCCGGGGTCACCTTCGTCAATTGAAAGGACAGATAGGAGGACTTGTTGGAACTCTATTGACAATGTGTTTAAGTCTGGGGACAACAGAAAGAGTGCTTGCCACAGGTGACCAACAAACTTGAAGTGGTTGTCCCTGGTCAGACTGTCAACAGATTCCAGGGCCTGGGAGAGCCATTCACTATCAATGTGGGCAATGCATCCCCTCTCCCAATGCCATGGGGAGTTCAGCCTAAGAAGTCGTAGCACAGAGGCTATTGCTTCCTGTGAGATGTCGGGCAAAGCACAAAAGCGGTACATTGCATTGACAGATCGATGATCTGTGTGATCAAATATTTGGAAGAAATGTCTGCCCGCATCAAGTTTGGCAATTTTGATGAGAATGTTGTTTGCAGTATTGGTATCCAATGGATGTATGTCCATAAGGCGCTTAGTTAGACTCTCAAATAAAAGGGTCATCAGCAATTCAATGTATGGCCTAGCAAAATATCAGATGTGAAATAAGCAAATGATTTGATTTCCCTACGTCTTGTCCCGCACCGAGCAATCCCGGGCTGTGGTAGGGCGGAAAAAAGAGATGACACAGAACAAGAAATCAGCATAGATCAATTTATCGTCAATCTCAGAACCGCTGGAAATCAAGTCAAAATTTTCAAGAAAGGTTTCCAACTCTTTTTCAGGGAGACTATTAGCGGCAATGAGCGGGAGAGACCACATTGTGACTGGTTCAACAGAGTACGTTGGATCAAACGGTCTGCGCACCCAGAATTCAATGGAACTCAAGTCCTCAGAAGAATTCTCCACACTCGCAAACTGGTAAGTCCAGAGATCTGGTGTCCTTTGTCCTTCCTGAGTAACCATGTCAAGTACCCAGAATGCACGGATACAGATAGTAGCTCGATTGGTCATTCCAGTACGAACATGCCATTGACGTTCAATACATGACCCAAATGTGTCGTCGAGTCGTTTCAGTGCTGACCGAAAATCAAGGTTCAATGGCCATTGTAATTCGGGAATCACTTCAGCAGCCGTCTCTGCAAGTCCGGGATCAGTGGATGTCTCCAACATCCACACAACAGCAGTGACCTCGGTTGATGGAGGGTCAGGAGGAGCAAAGATTGGAACAGCTTCAAGCAGCTCAGAAGTGTGAAATACTGGCAGCAGTGGTGCTATTCTGGTAACAGCACCACTGCAAGTACTCCAACACTGCAAAAGGACAGCTTGCATTTGCCAGAGGGGAAGGGCCAGGTGTGTCCAATGGTTTAGAAAAGACTGATGCCAGTGTTCCGGTACAGAGAATTGCTCCAGAACTGTCTTCAAGAGGAAGCTGAGCGAAGTTTGGAATGGTGAATCCGGTGACAACACAGCAGAAATGACCATCACAGCATAAAGGAGGGATCCTAGTCCAGTCAGGGTGAGAGCAATTGCTGCAATGGTATGGTGTATTGTCCAGAGGTAGATTGAGAGTGCAGTTGCAAACAACAAGAGCGAAAATTGAAGAAGAAGGGGAAAGGCCTGCATGACAAGGTTAAACCGCCATCGACACATCCCATCGAATTTCCGCTGTCGCTCAGCTCCTCGCTCTGCAATTGTGCCTCGTTCACCAACAGAGTTGTAATGCAGGAGCCACTGCTTCCCAAGAACTGCCAGAAGTGCAGCCAGGAGTGTAGCAAACAGGCTGAAATAGAGGAGACTCTGCGCAACTACAACAGACAATGCCGGGGCTTGGGAGGTTGATCCACCAGAAGGCAGGAGGGCTGGAGGCAAACCAGTTATGTTTTGCACCAGAAGAGCGAGGAGGGCCTGTGTGGGGTCAGGCTGCAACTCAGGCTGCAGCTCAGGCTGGATCTGTATGATGAAAGCAGAGCTGACCGCTGAGAAAAGACCCGCCTGTAGTGAAATATCAAGGGACAGAATCAGAGCCAAAAAAAAAAAGTAGTGCACACAAAGATGAGTGATGTATCGAGGTCATCCCCGTATTTCGACTGGATTTCCTTATCAAATTCGTCGGCTAGTGTTTTGTAGGCAGTCCAAAAGGCAATCTTCTTGTCGGGAGACTGCGGCTTCTGCTTCAGTGCCTCAATTGCAGTGGTCATACTATAAATTATGGGAACGAGAAACGATGCTTGCAAGTTCCAACATACCTTTCAAATGCTGTCTTCAAGCTTGCCAACACAGTCAATTCAGTGCCGTAGAACTGACTCGCACCGTACCTTGCAGATTGCGCATTGATGGCAGCAACGATCCTGGTATGGCTTGTTAATTCACTGGTGCCAGGAGCTCCCTGGGGACTACACACTTGTTTTTATCTTCGTCCCCATTGACATCTGTGCTAGGTGCAATAGGCCTGGTAAATGCGGTCAGCACAGCAGCGAAATTCCCGCAAATATATTCATACCCTTCGGGGCCTTGGGCATTCGGGGCCGGCTGCTGCTCAGTGGGTGCTAGATCGTCAGGGTTGCTGGTATCTCCTCTTTCAGGAACAGTAGAAAGTGTCTGGGACGGTTCCATTGCACGGTCGCGGGATGAGTGTGGGGCTGTGAACAGGAAGGAAGTGCGGGCCTAGGCGGGATAAGAGAAGATCAGTACCAATCATGTGGTTTTTCATTCCAGCCGTTCGGTGCTTTATATAACTAGATTTTCTCACAGAAAATATAGAACCCTAGCATTCGGCTTAGCTTGAAGTATTGGATGATAGTCACCTCACCAAGTGGCTGTTCAAGAAGCCTCGCCCATTGGGAGTGATTGCCCAGCCAGCCTGGGGAATCGTCCGGATTCTTGCGCCCCCAGTAAGAGAAACACAAATACACGCGCCCCTCAAGTCTCGGCCCGAACAGGTTCTCCTGACATCAAGGTGCACCGTGCATTCTGCTTTCTGATGATCGAAGAGAAGACAATCCTTTCCGTTTTGCATCTAGAAGGTACATTTTTAGTTATTCTTGCGCTTTCATATTCCGCTGAATCGATCAGTTGAACCATGCTACCCGACTTTTAACTTAATACTTCAACCCGGGCTCAACTAAACCAAGGTGCGTTCGGGTCGGTTAGACTCTTTCACTACCTCCTTCACACCCATACTTCTTCCATTCAATGCTGCTCTCGGTGAACTCAGAACTGACTCGACCTTCAGAACAACAAAGTGCATTCTGACACTCAAACTCGGGCTCAACATTTTGGAAAGCCAACTCGAGGTGCGTTGCAAGTCTACATATATATTCAATTGTATGCATAGTGTACTATGTACTATTGATTCCAATCTATTGACTTTCTACTTCACCTTCAGTGGAGATAGCCGTGAGGTGAGTGTATGTATCTAATGCAATTTCTTCGTCTCATTGACGTGCCTTCGACGGCGATGTATCAATGGACCACTCTTTGTTTGCTCTAGAACCACCCTTTCCTCGCTTCCATTTAGGCCTTACTGCAGCGACTTCAGTATCTTAAACTTCGAATTTTCTTCCTGTCCTGCTTCCACTCTTCTTTAATGTGTTATGAATGAAAGGGACGAACAGTCAACGAAACGCACGGATCCGGGATGGCGTCCTCGGAGGTAAGTTTTGACTTTCGACTTGTTTCAAGTGAGACTGGGGCCGGGCTCGAAACGAGTGGCGTACTTGGAGGCAAGTTGCATTCAAAATCATTCGTCCCTGACTGAACGCGGTTTCAGTTGTGTTCATTCCCCTTGAAGCAGGACTTTAATCCATTCCGTTCACCCAACCAGTTGTTGTGTCGACGTTATGATTACTACTGGCAGCATTCAAGTGTCATTCCATTTGGCTTGATATCTCCAATATCTCCCTGCTAACCGATCAGTTACCTACAGCTCGAGTCATCTTTTACTCCTCCCCTACATCATCACCTTCGTCGAAATCTTTACCTGTTCACTCAGTTAAATGATTTGTTATTCAACCACTTAGTTCAACTCGGCCTCGGACCACCCAACCTTCTTTAAAACTCAAACTCACCCATGATACAAAGTGCGTGCCCACTCGATTTCGTCTCCCCATCATTCCCTTCGCCTCCCGGAATTCCGCTCTCTCCCATTCACCTCCCCTTTCGTCCCTCTCTGGATGGTATTTGGACCTCCTTTCTTCCTCTTCCCTCACCCCCTCTTCGACCTCTCCTCTCAAGCCGACTCGACCTTCCTCCTCTCGACTCGACAAGCAAATCTACTATTGTCTCATAATCGATCCATAGAGTTGAGTTTAAATTTTATGTTTGAGCGAGCGCGGCGCTCGTCTGAATCAATCGAGTTCGGCTCCAAGCGTGCGTGCTTACCGAATCCAAAACTTCAAGCTTCAAGCTTGATCGACTCGCGTACGTTGACTTCAAAGTTCAATCCCACTGACTGACCCAAATCGCAGGAGGTGTACGAAACTTGGATTGCATTCATTCGATGTACTGACTACTTTACAGATTGTAGTACAGTACTTGCTACAGAGTATCGTAGCGAATGTGCTGTGCTGTAAGTATACGGCTCGTGCCGAGCGCTGAGGATGGAGAACAAGTATGTAAGGACGTAGGTAGGGAACGAGGCAGATGGTGCAGGCGAGCGAGTGTAGCCGCGTACGGGGAGATAAGGAGAGAGAGAGGCAGGAAGCGGGGGTTACTCGGCGGGTGGGGAGGAGCGAGGGGGAAACGGATTGGAGTGGGAGGGCACGTGTTCGCCCGCCGCATTAGTTGTGTTGTACGGCCGAGGTGGCCACTTGCGCGCACCGGCGAGTCGCAGGGTGGGCGCAGGCGCGAGTGTCGATGAGTCTGTGCTCCGACGTGAGACGTCAGAGAGGGCCGTGGGCATGCGGTACGAGTCGGGCAGCGAGGGGTGCGGAGTTGGTACGCCGCTGCGTGCGTGTCGGACTCGGGGATCGGCTGTGAGGTTGAGTGAACAAGCGTGATGAGGCCGGACTCGGAGAAGTTGAGGGGAGGCGGTGGCAGTGCGGGAGACGGTGCCATGCGTACGAGAGCTACACGAGGGAAACTGAGGAGCGTGAAAATCAGCCAAGAGGTCGCGACGATACGATACGAGTGTGCGCTGCACCTTCAGCTGCTAGGCGTGCTCCCACTCCTCACTCTCCCTCTGCTCCTCAGCCACCTTCTCTGCATTCGCTCTTCACCGGCCCCTCGTCCTTCGCGAACAACCACCGCAGACAGCGCCGGGTCCCCGCTCGACGCCGCGTACATCCCGACCATCGCGCACTCGAAGCGCGCGGCGTTGTCGAGGAGGAAAACGTCCACCTCCGCGTACCCCGGGAGACGATACGCCTACCGGGTGCAGCCATCGCACGCGTCCGGGGCAGCCACAGGTTACGCGCAGGCGGGGACCAAAAGAGACAGAGACTTATGGTCGGTGGGAAGAATGTGGGAGGAAGGGAGCGAGGGCAGCAGTGTGGAGCAAGTGAAAAGGAGTGAGCGATGGAGGGGGGGAGCGAGACACAAAGGAAGGTGGAAAGGTGGAAGGGAGGGGAGGGACCGAGCGCAGCGGCATGCTCTCGACATGTTCGCAATCCGCCACGGCTCTAGTCGGTCGTCGTAACTGGTAGCGCGCACGGGCGGTCGGGCGTACGGCTGCACTTGGGTCTTGCAGCGAGCGTGTCGGAGTCGTGTGCAATCCTGGGACTCGGTATTCAGGCGGCGTAGATGTGAGTGCGGACACGGAGCACAGTGGGTGCGACGTAACTGGGAGCCTAAGGCTGTGCCCAAGTATCTATTCCATCTGCGCGCGGCGACGTTGGAGTCGAGTGGGACCTGGTTTCGGCCCTAGAGTGGAAAGCAGGCAGCCAGCAATAGAAAGGGTAAGATTTCTAGTGCTGGACGCGCCCCCGAAGCGCTGGGTTAGCTCGTTCGACGGAGGGCCTGATTTTGGCGTTATCATCGTGCAGAGCAGAACGGTGGATGCCGTTGCCAAACATGCACAACGTCGGGTCAACTCTTCTCCGACCCTCATCGTCACTCCAGCTCTTTCCACCGTGCCGTTCACACATTATATCAAGAGGCGTCTCGAAACGTAGCCGCTACGAAGTGTCTGGTCCATCGTCAACTACGCTTAGGGTCCGATGCTGAGACCGGGACCCAAAAATGCTCGAGACGACGAACGTTAACCCCAAACCCGCTGATCATGCGATGCGTTACTGGTCAATTCCCCTCTATCTTCAGTATTGTCTCGGTTAATTTTGGCTTGTAGCCTGAGGCTGTTGCCAAAAAGTCTGAAGTGTGCTTGCTGGCGAGCTCTTCTTGGCGCAGGCCCGCGACGAGTAGCGGAGGCCTCTCGGGACACTCAAATGGCGCTGTTTTCCCCCAGCTGGCATCTCTCTGAGACGAAAAGCCGCGCCGATTCTAGTCCCACCAACACTGTTTCCTCACCTCATTCAAGTCTTTCTCTCTCATGCGAGTCGTGCATTCTATTCCATTCTCGCCCGCTCTCTCTTGTTTTCTGTCGCCAATATTTCTACAATCCTCTAATTCTTCTTCTCACTGCCGCTCGGTTTCTCTAGCTTGGTCTTTCTCGGACGATTTTCCTCTATCACGGCGGTTACTTCAGTTCAAGTTGAGCCCTGTTCGTGCCTTGGACGCGATCTAACATTCCATCTCGGAAAACTCTTACCTCGAGAAAACTATTCTAACAATAACGGCGGCTTTCTGATTAACTAAACACCCGTCGACTCGACGACTGGGTACCATCTGTTCATGCTCTAACTTCAATGTGCACCTCGTACACGAGTATGCGGCAGCGGCACAAGCTGATCAGTGCCAGCGCAACCACATGGGTGCATTTTTTTTTCCCCGGTGCGCGACCCGGCAGTAAACTCTCTCACACCGCTCCCTGACCATCGAACGCTGCACTTCTTTCCTCATATTCGAACTCCAGCTTTATTTTCTGCTCCTTGGAAGCCAGGTCGCCCCTTTCCGCGACTGATTCATGTACTCCGAGTCATTCCACTTCACCTTGATGTTCCTCCGCAGCAGCAAGCCCGGATCGAAACCTCCACGACTCAAACACTCGCACCGACCACACGGAAAACAACGTCTTTATCCTCGTGCAACATTCTACATCCTGCCAGCAGCTCTTCCTCAGCCTTCATTTGCATTCTCATCTTCGTATCTAAACCATACCCAAATCGACCACCCCAGCTTGCTCCGGTCGAGTTAAAGTAAAGTGCAAACCAACCAATTCCCAATATCCACGGTGATTCTGCTTCTAGTTTATGGATTCTATTTATCTCCCTGGGTTGGCCTGATCGAAAATCTTCCTCCCGTCTTGTCTCGGCTCGGTGGGTCTCATAAATCCTGAAACCCAAGCCCTCAATCCTCACCTGAGTCCGCATTACATGCCGATGCCGACTGAAACCCGGGTTTCATCATGGTCTTACTCTGCGTCAATTTTAATCCTCGCGTCCCTGATCCGTTCTAGCCTAATCACCTTGTCGACTTCAACCCGCGTGCTTCGTTCGATGCAATGCAATCTACGCTTCAAAATATCAGTCATGCCATCAAGCAAGCACAAGCCAGGAATTTTCCATATGACACACGGTCTCAAACGTCGTCTCGGTTTCATTCCGTCCCACCCTCGCAAATCTGCCATTACATCTCACCTAGTTATTTCCCAGCAAACGGCCAACCTTGACACTCCTGTACGCCGCAACTCTTCTTCTCTTCCTTCCTTTCTTGAACTTCGACACTTGTTCTTCATTCTCATTTCTTGACTCGGTCGCTGGGAATCTCTCCGTGTGCGCGGTTGGACCGGCAAGATACAAATATCATGGACACATGGACACCAATTCAAGCACAAACATATAGTAATACAAGTGGTCGCCGGCGCTTCGCGCTGGCTCCCACTTGCTTACCTTACTTCCTGCCAGTGAAAAAAAAAAAAGTACATTGATTCATTTAACCGGCTGGATTCCGCTTTTGTTTGAGGCTTTTTGTAGAGTCTAACAAAGCTATTTTGAAATGTTCCCACCGTCTGCAGACTCAGAAATGCGGTAAAGCAAGGAATAAACTGCGAGTCTAATTGCAACTCTGCCGAAGACAGCAAACAGAATAAAGTTCAAAAAAATTGTTATGCAAAAAGCAGCATTTCAACTATTGAGGCGGCCATCAAGCAGTTCGGTATGTGAGCGGAGTTGAATACATTGATTGCTTTCTGCATGCCGGTTGGATGGTGCTTGTCTGCCGTGCTGCGCAATATAGACATATGGGGATCCAGCTTCGGACAGACAGAAGGCTCAATTTCATAAAAAGGGTGACAAGCGGCCGCTCGGCCGCTCGGCCGCTTTGCGGCCTCGCATCTCCTTTCTAAGCTCCTAAGAGCAAATTTGTCACCGAAGACTAATGAAGCAGTGAGGTCAGTGATTTCATGGAAGGGCCGGCAAGGATCTCCCGCAATGATAGATTAAAGGCGGAGTTTAAAAAGGCATGGTGGGCCGTCGCTGCGATAAAACGAACCACATGAGCGGATGGAAAATCATCGGGGAAATATTAGCACTCATTAAATTTGCGGGCGTCTCCAAAGATTCGGAGCAGATGTGCCAAAAGCGGAGTTTAAAAGGCTTCGGACAGACAGACACGCTATTTTATAAAGAGAGTGACGATACCAAATTCTCAATGTGTTCAGCATGGTTGAATTTCAGATTCCCGCACATATACATGTATGGCTGTAACACTGGGGCATAATTATTTGCCCGGTCTCAAATTACTAAACAACCTCTGGCACCCAACAGGCGCAGCGCAGCGACAAATAGAATTGACATCGACAAATTAGTAAAACACTGCTGCATAGTCTGGATATACCGACATGTCAAAATTTTCAGGCTGTTTCGCCCGCGCTATCACCTTGTTGCATGTTTAAACTCTTTGATACCTCTTCAAACCTATACCTCAGCACAGAGACCTCCTCGAGCCAGTTCTCTTGTAAATCATCCCAATATCTCATACCAGGCGGTGGGGGTGTCCTGAGCTGGCCAGGTACTTCCGCTCCAACCCTTAATACGAGGTTGGCCAGGTCCTCAACAACGTCCTTCAGATTCCCAGAGTTATCCTGCTTTATGCTTTCCCCTGCTCGCAGGAGCACCTGTCCGAGGCGAGTAATCATTATGTCCTGGAAACGCTGGGATGGAACCAATATTCGCTCAGATTGAATCCTGGCAGAGAATGCGGCTACAACAGTGCTATCGAGAAGCTTGATATGGTACCAGACTTGTTTTACCCCCCAGTCCACAGGCCGTGCTTGATCCCATGTCTTGGTCAATGCACTGAAGACCATCACGAGGGTGGCTTCCGCCCCAAACTCATTGGCCTCAGTCTCATCCACATCCCACACATGACTGAGAACAGCACAAAATTGTGTGCGGTCTCCCTCTGTAATCTCTTTACCGCTGAGGTGACGAGATGGCAGCATGATATTCGGCCATTGCCCAAGCCAGCCAGGTAGGTCTCCTGCAATGATTTCTTTCCACTTGGTCTCTCCAGATAATTTGTGGCCAAGACTGAGGTAAAATTGGTTGGACGATGACCACCACCCGAGATTGGCCCAGACCGAGTGTTGTTTCAGGGTTTGAGGCAATTCATTGTCTGCAAACCAATGAGCTGCCGGTTCAGAGTCCAAGATACCACAAGCAAAGTATGCTATGCAGCCTGCCTCCCGCTTGTCAAAGGTGGGGTCAGTTTCATCAACTGAAAGAACGGATAGGAGGACACATCGTAGGTCTATTGACAATGTGTTGAAGTCTGTGGACAATAGAAACAGTGCTTGCCACAGGTCGCCAACAAACGCAAAATGGGCTCTGTCCCTGGTGAAACTGGCTACAGATTCCAAAGCCTGGGGGACCCATCCACCATCAATGTGGGCAATGCATCCCCTCTCCCAACTCCATGGGTCGTCAAGCCTAAGAAGTCGCAGCACAGAGGCTATTGCTTCTTGCGAGACACCAGGCAAAGCACAGAAGCGGTACATTGCTTTAATGCATTGAGGATTTCTCTCATCATATACTTGGAAGAAACTTCCAACTGTATTAAGTTTGGCAACTGTGATGACAATGTTGTTTGCAATGCTGGTATCCAATGGATGTATGTCTGTACAGCGCTTAGTTAGACTCTCAAATAAAAGGGTCATCAGCAATTCAATGTATGGCCTAGTAAGAGATCAGATGTGAAATAGGCAAATGATTTGATTCCCCTACGTCTTGTACCGCACAGAGCGGTCCCGGGCCGTGGTCGGGTGGAAGAAAGAGACAAGAGAGAACAAGAAGTCGGCATAGATCAATTTATCATCAATCTCAGAACCGCTGGGAATCAAGTTGAAATTTTCGAGAAAGGTTTCCAACGCTGTTTCAGGGAGACTATTAGCGGCAATGAGCGGGAGAGACCACGTCGTGACTGGTTCAACAGAGTATGTTGGATCGAACGGTCTGCGTGTCCAGAATTCGATGGAAGACAATTCTTTTGAAGTGTGTTGCCCCATTCCCGGAAACCCGGAGGTCCAGAGATCCGGTGTCCTCTGACCTTCCAGAATGACCATGTCGAGTCCCCAGAATGCCTGAATACAGGCAGTGGCTCGATTGGACATCCCAGTACGAACATGCGATTGATGTTCAATACATGACCCAAATGTGTCGTCGAGTCGTTTCAGTGCTGACCGAAAATCAAGGTTTGATGGCCATTGCAATTCGGGGACCATTTCAGCAGCCGTCTCTGCAAGTCCGGGATCAGTGGATGTCTCCAACATCCACATAACAGCAGTGGCCTCGGCTGATGGAGGGCCTGGAGGATCAAAGATTGGAACAGCTTCAAGCAGCTCAGAAGTGTGAAATACTGGCAGCAGTGGTGTTATTCTGGTAACGGCACCACTGCAAGTACTCCAACACTGCAAAAGGACAGCTTGCATTTGCCGGAGGGGAAGGGCCAGGTGTGTCCAATGGTTTAGAAAAGACTGATGCCAGTGTTCCAGTACAGAGAATTGCTCCAGAACTGTCTTCAAAAAGGGGCTGAGTGAAGTTTGGAATGGTGAATCCGGTGACAACACAGCAGAAATGACCATCACAGCATAAAGGAGGGATCCCAGTCCAGTCAGGCTGAGAGTAATTGTTGCAATAATTTGGTGTATTGTCCAGAGGTAAATGGACAGGGCTGTCAAAAACAACAACAGAGAGACCTGCAAAACAAGGGGAAAGATCTGCATAACAAGGTCAAACCGCCATTGACACATCCCATCAAATTTACGTTGTCGCTCGAGCCCTCGCTCTGCAATTGTTCCTCTTTCGCCCACCAAGTTATAATGCAGTAGCCACTGTTTTCCGAGGACTGCCAGAAGTGCGGCCATGAGTGTAGTGAACAGGCTGAAATAGAGGAGACTCTGTGCAACTACCACAGATGATGCCAGGGGTTCAGAGGTTGAGGTGCCAGGAGGCAGGAGGGCTGGAGGCAAACCAGTTATGTTTTGGACTAGAAGGGCAAGGAGGGCCTTTGTCGGATCAGGTTGCAGTTCGGGTTGGATCTGTATAATGAATGCTGAGCTAACAGCTGAGAAAAGACCAGCCTGTAGTGCAAACTGAGGGTACAGCATCAGTACTAAAAGCATGGTACGTACAAATATGAGGGTTGTATCGAGGTCATTCTTGTATTTCTCTTGGATTTCCTTGTCGAATTCATCGGCTAGTGACTTGTATGCAGTCCAGAAGGCGATCTTCTTATCGGGGGATTGGGGTTTCTGCGTCAATGCCTCAATGGCTGTTCTCATACTTTAAAATGGTGAGAACCACAAACAACGTCGCAAGTCCCGCCATACCTTTCGAAGGATGCTTTCAAACTTCGGAAATCGGTCAATTCAAGCCCATACAAAATTGACTCCACCGTACCTCTCGGATTGGGCATTGATCGCGGAAACGATTCTGTAATGTCGTCAATTTAGTAGGGGGAGCAATTCAGCAAGTTTTACACACTTGTTTGTATCCTCGCTGGCATCGATAGCGGTGCCGGGCAGGTCAGGCCTGAAGAACCTCCTCAATACAGCAAGGGGATTGTATAGTTGTTCTTGCCTTGGAGTATCTGTGGTTGGCACTTGCTCCTCAAGATTGAAATTCTCTACTCCAGGAGCATTGGAAAGCGTCGGCGACGGCTCCATTGTACGGTCGTGGTGGTCGTGGTGAAAGGCGGCACAGCAATGGCACAGCCATCTATTGCCTTTCTGGGTGACCGGCAGGATCGTATCAGAAAAAAAAAGCTGTAAAGGTGTTACGATGCTACAGAGGCCTTAATACAGAAAGCTTGCTCTATGTTTAATTACCGAGAAGGTAGATATATGTCTAAGGCTCCAACCATTTGGTTTTCGTTTACGAACCCCGTAAACTAAACGGTAAACGTTTCGTAAACATTTGCAAATGTTTATAAACCGTTTAAAACGGAAATAAATTCACACATATATTAGTTTGGTTCAATTGGGGTCGAAGTAGGAAGGCGGGCACCCAGGATGACTTTGGCCTGAACAAGGGACTTTCCTTTATTCATGGCTTCACGAGAATATCTATATTCATAGCATAGAGCATGGAGAAACATGTTTTTCGGTACTTGCAGCGGTAAGCACTGCGGCGGGATCCAAGACCCTTCCGCCCTGTCCCCACCGTATTATAATTACGTTCGGGCCGAGCACCACATGGCACTCTGGCATGCTCATCCCTTATGTTATTTCGAACTGACCACCATGTTACCGCGGTGTGGGGAGCTTGAAATCCGAGATCCCCGAGATATCAATTTGGGCGCGAGGTAGGCAGAGTGTGAGAACAGGTGTGATATTTATGTTAGACCTGAATTTGAGCTTTAAAATTCCAGTTTCTATGGCCAAATTGGTTGGCCAGGCAAGTTGGCCGGCCATTTACAACCCAACCGTTTACTTCGAAGTATCAAGACTGCGACGCCATCCCCACGTCGAGCCCATTGAGCGACAGGTGGACGGGAGGAAGGAGACGTACACGCTTGCACCATCGCTGCACGGACCATGGGGACCCTTCCCTATTGCATCTCATTCTCCCCCCCGCCCCGCTCCAATCTTCACATCGACGTCAAAATCGTGGCCGCAGCCCAGTCCTATTCTCATCCTCGTGCTTATGTCCGCTACCCTGCTCCTGCATTCCCGTTGATCCCCCACTCCGTCTATCGCATTGCGCCCAAGAACAAGGAAAGATTTCCGCGCGCGCCAGAGCGCCTCCTTCCTTTCCATTTCGCCGCTCCACGAACTGAGGACGAGCCCCGAGCACGCATGTGACCCGACTCGGCTAGAACTCGTGCTCGGAGACGAGACTCGGAACGTGTCCTTGCGATAGAAGAAGCCGATGCACTGAGTGCAGTCACCATTGCCATCCGTCTCGTTCGCCCGCTGCATCCCCCTCCTCCTCCCGTTTCCCCACGTACTCGACCGCAACGATCGAAGTGCCGGCAGCGCGTGTTAGCGAACGAGGTTCGGAGCAAGTCGGCGCGGAGCCCCGCACCTGAGGGACCGCCGCTTCCATGCAGTAAGGGACCTGTTAGGCCATTTGATTTGTATGACAGCAAATGGCCTAATAGGCCCGCTTCCGCCTCGAAGGCGGGGTGCTTCTATTTCGTACCCGCCTCCGTGTCCTGTCCTCCGCGTCCGCATTCCTCCCCCGAAGCCTCCACTTCACTCAGCGCATTACAATGCAGGACCTCTCACATTTTGGGACGGTGTTCACCATCTCAAATCACCGAATTCCTCGCTTCCACAGTCAACCCGGCACTAGAAAATTGAGAACATAGAGGCGGCTCCGCGTACCCAAAACATACACAAGAAATAATATCATTGGGTATGTAGCTAGCTATTTTACAACAGTAGTATGTACAATGACACAGTGGTAGCTACGATACACAAGATATGGTCAAGAGCAAGATACACGGGTAGCGATACACAAGATATGGTAACAAAGGCAAACGGATGGGAGATACCAAGTCCAAGAAGGCGCAGTTAGTGAGTCTAAGAAAGCGCAAAATACAAATGGAGGCGCGGAGCCTCCGATGTGGGAATCAGAGCATTCGTTCATACAAAAAGCAGGGAAGCAGGACAGCAGGACACAACAGCAGGACACAACAGCAGAACACACCATCTATCACAAGAACACCCCGCGCTGCCCGCCGTGTTCACTGGGCAGCGCCGCCCGCCGCGTTCACTGGGGCGCTGCTCCGGAGCCCGCTGCCTGGGTCATGATGGCCGCAAGAATAGCCTGCATCTGCGTGGGCGTCATCCCGTTGAGCATCTGCGCGACGTTCGGGTGCCGACGAGGGTAGCGGGGGCCTGCGCCGTACCCACGGGGGCGGGAGCGGGAGGAGGAATGGGGGCACGAGCGGGAGCGGCAGCGGGGGACACGAGCGGGAGCTGGGACAGGCTTGCGCCCGCCGGGTCTGGGTGTCTCCTCAAGCAACGTGATCGGCGGCGCCGACGTTCGCGGCTGCCGGATCGGACCCAATGGCGGCGGCCCGTATCGTGACGAGGAGGCAGCGGGACCAGATCGAGGGGAGTCCGTGAAAAGTAACTTATGTAAAGTAACTTGTGCGGAACTTGCCCCTTTCGGCAGGCGTGCCGCAAGTTAGCTTAAGTTTTCCCACGGGCCGCAAATCTAACTTGTACTAACTTGGCGGGTTGCCAACTTGTATTACCTTCAAGTCTTCTGAGAGACCCATTTAAATTTATTCTATCTTCCTCTACTTCTATATTAGCAAGAATATACATCTGTAAGAGCACCGCATGCCTCACCATAGAGTAGCTACTAACAACTGGCGCCCAACTGCTCACAGGGTCAACCTGACTCAATCAGTATCTTTGATATGTTGGATATATGCTCTGTTCCTCATGTATGTTCCATCTACAGGCCAAGTGTGGTCAGAAAATAGATAAGAGATGGACTGTGGAATGTGTGGGAAAAGGTTACATACTTTTCATGCCAGTCTCGCCTCAACTTAAATGACCTTCAAAACATGTTACCCATTCAACTGTTGTCTTGACCTATAAGTTAAGAATAAGTGAACTGAAGGTAGCACAAGTTGACTGCGAGCAACTAACTTGTCTGCCAAGTTAGATCAAAATAACACGAACAAATTAACTTAGATGCCATCAGTTACCACCAGTTTGTCTGTTTCTCCAAGTTAAACAACCCTTTTCTCTTCAAACACTCCATTCATCGAGTTGACCTGCAAGATGCTAATTTAATTGAAGGTACCCAAAGCTAACTTAAGCGAACTTGTGGGCCAAGTTAGATCAAGTTAATATGACCAAACTAACTTATGCCATCAGATGGCATCAATCCTCGGCCAAAATCAACTTGTACAATCAATTCATGCAAGTTAGCATCTCGCAAGCCTCAAGACATTCAAAGGCTCAAACTGAGAGTATTTAATGATTAAATAACATCTGCACATCAAGTCAGGTAATATTTTGAGCTGAACATTGGCTGGATTTGATTTTTGGGGCACTTCATATGTTCGGAGATGCAATCCAGGTACAGCTGTCATCGGGGGAACACCTGACATAAAAAGGTTAGGTCTGATGTTTGAGCAGTCATACACTCAAGGAAATCCCACACACCCTTGATCATCCAAAGTCAAAAGCAAGTTAGTTCAACTTTGGGGCAAAATAGCCATTGTACTCAGAACGGGCATTGTATAAGTACCCATGGTGCCTAGATCTGACGTACAAATAATATCTTTGCAAAATGAACTCAACCTTGATGTCCTATGTCATGAATCACCCGGGTTCTACTTTTTCACGCGACATGTCTGTATGGATACAGATGCGTCTTAGCAGCACGGGACTCTCATGACGCCACCACGTGACCTTCTCACGGCTGAAACACGGCCTCGGATTCTAAAGCCGCAGACTCGGGGAGTCTGCGCCACGGGATACAGAAGACGTTAGGGACTAGGAACCCATACAGACGGACTCTAGTCCCTGGACGCACCAAAGGCTGACATAGAAGAGTACACGAAGTACAGGAGTGGTTGCAAACCCGATCGGGGTTTGAACCACTGGATACGATGACACTTAGGACTAGGAAACCCGAACTTCGGGTCTCCTAGGTCCACCGACGCCACGGAAACCAACACAGAGGAGTCCAGGAGCATCAGCATTAATGCTCCTTAATGTTACGGTGCAGGAACTGATCGCGATTGACCGCGATCGCTTTAATTTACTTAGAAGCCTATATAAGCACAGTAGAATCTCCATGTACAGTAGATTCTACCTCGTCTAATCTCAGGCTTCTACCTTGGCTTGACATAGGCATTGTCTCCACCCTGCCCCGCTTCCTTCGTACTATACTACGGGTTATATCCACACCCCGGGTTGTATACCTGAGTGGATATCACACCCTCTTCAACTCGTTCCGGGTTCCGCCTCACATCCCGACCTACGCCATACAGCCTCCTAGGGAGGACGCCACACGACTGGTCCTACTGCTCGGGGAACACACGAGCTACTAGCGTCTATCGGGTTTATCCTGGTTGGGGTTCTCGTCGGGTTACTCGCTGTTTAGCTGACCCAGAGGCCGTTGCTGACATCCTACACCTCCAATGCATCTCTTCGCCAGCTTGAACTTACTCCCAGCAGAACATTAGTCATGACAACACAGATTATTGCCTCAAAGCATCATAGGATTGCAAGAGACTCATATTTGAGGTGATATTAGGTGTTAGGATGGCACCCCATAGGCACCGAGACAAAAGAACCATTAACATGTGACTTACTTATTTTACCTTAAGTTAACTTATTTGTGCGGAACTTGTACTTATGTGGAACTGTGCGGGTAAATTTAACTTGCCCCGTCACAAGTTAGCTACAAGTTACTTGTGGCGGGGCAAGTTAGTTTACATAAGTTACTTGTGCAACCATCGATGGAGGGGGGCCAGGGGGCTGCATCGACCTCTGCCGCGATGGGGGGCCAGGCTGCAGTGAGCTTTGGCGCGATGGAGGACCAGCAGATCCCCGCGGCTGCAACAAAGCCTACTGCAACGAGGAGGCTGCAGGAGCGGAGGGCTGCAGCAAGCCCTGGCATGACGAGGCTGTACGAGGCTGCAGCGAGGAGGCAGCGGGAGGTCACGACGAGGGGACAGCGGGAGCAGGTGCTGGTCGTGACGAGGCTGCGACGAGGGCGGTTGAGGGGCACAATGAGGAGGCAATGGGTGCAGGGCCGTACTGTTTGGACAGGGAGGCACCAGTGGGCTTGGGCGGAGCCCACTCAATGTTGTAGAGGCCGGGCTTGTCTCCCTCGAACGACATGCCCACCGGCCGCCCTGCACTGTCGAACACGGTGCGGAAGGGGCGTCCGGCAGTGGCGGGGCAGTGCATGGGCGACGGCAGGACCTCGACAAAGTCCATCATCTGCCATCGGGAAGTTCCCGCTTGACCCACTCATTTCCTCGGTGACCCCTCTTCCGACTGCTGCACTGGCATGCCTGCCTCTGAATCCGGCGATTCAATGGTAATGGTGTGTGGCTTGGTGCGGAGGGGCCTGGTGGTGGCCTGGATGGGGATGTCATCATCATCGCTCACATCGCCCCAGATCATCTTGTTGGTGGCAGCTGCTGCACGTCGCTGAGATTGGGGGGGGAGCGATGGGAGCAGGAGTGGCAGCGGTAGCCTTCCCTCCGCCCTCCTGTAACGGCGCACAGGTGGTATGGGGCCCCAGCGGCGGCTCCAGTGGAGGTGCTGCGGAGTCAGTGCAACTCTCCCCACGTGGCTTCTTTGTGGGATGCAGAGAGGTTGGCTCCTCATCCTCGAAGGCATCGCTTTCGTGATCGTTGTCCCATCACTCCACTCCACCTCGCGCTTACCCCGACCTTTGGTGGGCTTCGCCTTCGCCTTGCCCTTGCCCTTTGCCTTGGTGCCGTGCCCAGCTTGGGATTGGGATCAGCAGATCTGGGCAGAGGGAACCAGAATGTGTCCGACGTGTTGAGGAGAACCCCATGCCCTATCAAGATGACGGGGTTGTCAGCGCAGAGGTCGTAGGCGACCTCGAAGCACATGTTGGTGCTGGTCGTGCACGGGAGCTGGGCGCTGCCAGAAGTCTGCCAGAACTTTGTGATGGCAGTGGCAGAGGCACCGGACGAAGGGGGGGGCAAACAGTAGTCATGACTGAAGATGACATAGTCGCCTGTAAATTTAAAAAAGAAAAATTATTAGCATCGGGGAGATATGATGACGAAAGGGGTACGCACCATCTTCGGAAGGCCGACACTCAAAGCGCAGGCCAGCCAGCGGGCCGGGGTCCCGAGCATCGATGGCGGCGTTCAGGACATGCAGCTCGGGAACGCGCCAGGCACCAGTCACTTTTTTTGCGAGATACCAGGCGGGGAGGCGCTCCACAGGCGGGTACCCCATCATGATGAGGTCGTTGGCCACCATGACGCTGTGATAAGGACCGCGGTGTCGGTATCGAAAGATATGTGATTTGAATTCGACTACGTTCGTCCTCTAGAGGGGAAGGTATAGTCGAATGATAGAGCGGAAGGTCAGTGCGCAAATCGGCCTTGTGTGAGCGATGGGTGTGTGTGTGTGTGTGAACGGTGGATCGTGAAGACCGTTTGTCTCCTAAGTGTGGACGTGTGCGGTGGACCTGTTGTTAGTGGAAACGGTGAGGGGGGTGTGGGTGCCTAAACCTGGTTCCCCGTACGAGAGTACTGGAACCCTAAATGTGTTGCCCTGTCTGCTTTCCTTTGTGTGCTCTTCCCCTTAGAACCAGCACTAGAGATGCGATGTGTGTCGCACAGACGATGGCACCAACATTGTTCGGTCGACGGCGAGATGGTCGGTCTCGTTGGCTATGGACGGCGATTTGTATGTGATGGCTTCTCTCCGGGCCTGTTTTCTACAGAGCGAGGCTCGCGAGAACGGTGATCCTAATCGAGGAAGCCTGGGATGGTGACACCAGGTCCGGTGAGGAGGGACCCTGCTGATGGAGGTGCGAGAGGTGAGACACCGATGAACGAGTGAATGTAAGATGTGTGGCCTGCCTCCGGCAGTGGGCGAGGAGGAGGGTGCACGAGAGGTACGAGGTTGGGGAAGGCGGGGAGTACCCCTTTAGATTGAGCTGAGAATGGTACAGAAAGTGGGGAAAACACCTGAAGGCTACTTCTGCAGGCCGGAAGGTACTGACTACTCCTACTAAATGCGCTCCCTTTTATACCTCCTTGACGACTTCCCACGTTTCCAGAGGTGCCATGCGGGTCGCAGGTGTTTCCAGGGGGCAGGGGATGTCATGAGGCGTTTTGTGGTGCATATATGACAGGAGAACAGACACCTCTGCTGAGGAGACCGATCGTCTCTGGGTGCGTGCGAGGCGCGGTGAGGCCAAACGACCTCGGAATACGTCTGGAGCTCCAGGCACGGCTGGTAGTTGCATCGGTGAGTGGTTGAGTGCTCAAGAAGGGGGAGAGACAGATGGTCTCCTCTCGGCTAGTCGATGCGTCGTGTGAAGTGGGGGAAGGGCTGTGTCGGGATATCCTCTGCCTCGTGATGGATCGGAGTCAGGCACGCAGTAGGTCCGTCCGGTGTGGGAGAGCGTCCAAGAACGGAAACGAGGGGAGGTTGTACGCGCCGGGGGACCGGTCGTATTGTTGGTGGACACCGAATAGCGACGAACGCAGTCCACACGGTACAAGGAGCGCCGGTTCGTTGGATGCAGAAGGTCGCATTTTTGGCTTGGGTCGTGGCGTACGGGTCGTATCCATGCAGGAGCGAGCCCAAAATGGCGGGGGAGACGATGCGGATGTGGGGAGAGCGGTGGTCTCGTTCGGAAGCTGCTTCCGGTAACGTAGAATCCCATTTAGGAAGATCCGTCGTGTATGTCCGAGCTCGTCCTGTTACTCGTGCAGATGGTTCGCAGGGGCCATGAGGCGATGAGCGATGCGTAGCACGCTCGGAGACCTCACAACGCCAGCAGTCCTGACACAAAGAAAATTGTTGTTTTCTAGATTGAAAAGGTCGAGCCCGGTGTCGGTCTGGCAGATGTCGAAGATCCACCCCCAGAGACTCCTGATGTTGACCTGGTGCCCATCCTTCCAGATCTTCTCCTTCTCCGCTGCACCGCTCTTTGAAGGCTTTTTGGGCTTGGAGGGCGGAGCTTCCACGTCTGTGTCCACCTTTGCATCCGTGTCCACCTTTGCATCCGCGTCCACATTCGCATCCGCGTCCACCTTTGGTGTGATTGCATTGATTGCCGCCTCCGAAGTTGTGGAGTTGGGGACAGTAGCAATTTTGATATCGCGCATTGAGCTCTGGCTGGGGGTAGCATCAGTACGAGTAGTGACATAGTGCCAACATGACTTACTACACGGTAATCTTGGCAGTGGCAATGATATCCCCTTCACAAGATTGAATGTCATCGACAAAATCTGAGAAACAGATTGGCAAAAAGAGCGGTGGACATGGATCATGACCTACAGTGTCCAGGCCCGAGGTCGTGGTGATTGCCCCCAGCTCCGCATCCTCGTTGAGATGGGGTCCCACAAGGAGGAGGAACACTTCAAAGCTGTCACGGTCGGCGAGCTTGTTCAACTAGGAAAAAGGTTAGTCATTGTTGCACACTGGATGGGGAATGTACGAGAATTCTGAGCTTCGCGACGTGACTTATAAACCTTGATTGATGCTGGTGGAGGCTCTGCTCCCCCTCAGCCTCGTTCTTCGCCAGCTCCGACACCGTGGTGAGTAGTGTCTCCACCTCCCCCTTGCTGTACACCTCCTTGAACTTCCCCATCCCCAATGAGAGCTGGAGCTGTTTGTGGGTGAGGGGAGGAGTAGATTCACCATCTCTTATAACCTTTCAGAATTGTATTAGAAGGATGGGACTGCACTATTAAATCAATAGTGCGTTAACAATCTTCGTAGTCGGCTAGTAAGGTCCCGTGTTCCCATGGTTGAATCACTGACTCGTTCAACTGATCTCTTGATTTCTCTGATAAGTACTCCACTATATGCCACTCCTTTCAAAGGTTTGAATGGCTTCAGAGCTCATCTATATCTTTTTGCTTAACAAGTTACGGTGCTGCCTTCCAGTAGTGCCTAAGCTTGCTTATTCAATAAATTTCCTTTTTCGGCAAGTGTTGGCATCGCAGCCACTCGCACTCCTATTTCTTTGCCACTCGGGCTATTTCTGCGGGCCTAATCAATCAATCTAGCATTTTCTGGATTGCCATTTCCAAGAGGTGGGCGGCTGATAAATCTGTGAAATCAACCTCTTTTCGGAGTTAGCTCGGAGTCAGGTCCGACCGTGTTTCGGGCGAGAGTTCACTTTTCAGCTTGCCAAACGGGCTTGCGCCCGCGCCAACGGGCTTGTTCGGGCTTGGGCCAAGCCCGGCAGATCGGCTTGCAAGCCCGTTTGTCAGCTTGCCAAGCCCGTTTGCTCGCTTAGCCGAGACACGGGCTTGCGCGTATTTCTCATCCCCCTCGGACTAATTTCTTAATCTGAGTGGGTACACCATGTGCATTAAGTATATACATCTAGGGCTTGCGATTTTTTATAATGTTTTGCTCACTGATGTGATGATACGTAGTCATTGCCGAGGACGACACAGAACAAAATTGACAATTCACCTCAGAAACATGGGCTTGTTACACTCAGTGTATTCTTATTGTCTTTATACATGCCTTGAAACTAAAGGATTTCCCACAAATCGAATTCTCGGTACACCAGAACCAATTTATTTGTGACATGTTAGTATAATTTGTTGAAAAGACTCAAAAATATCCCAGTATGCCAATGCCGACTCCTAGCACAAACTTCAGCGAGTCTATCCGATAATATCAGGCAGAAATATCCATATGCTGTCTCCAAGCCATTTCAGAAGTGGGAAAACAGACTGAACATAGAACATACTGAGCTTCTGAACTCTTTCTGAGTCATTTTTGAGCAGGAATACTCAAAGGCCAGTGCCATACAGGATTTTGAAGCTGCTTGGGTGTAGGCAATGAAATCTTGAGTCGACAGACGCGCAAGCCCGACTAAGTTGAGCACAAGCCCGTTTGTCTGATGCCATCAGACAAACGGGCTTGGGCTTGATCTTGACCGCGACAATGCACATCTTGGAACAAGCTTCAGGAGCAACGAATTACCATTCACAATCAATCTTTCAATTGACTCAAATCGATCTGATACAAAATTCGGTTGCATAGGCTTGACAATCTTGTTGATGTCGACTGAGCAACTTGAACACAAGTCGGTTTGTCTGATGCCATCAGACAAGGGGGCTTGTGGATAGTTGAGATGTTTTTTTGGAAAGATCCTGATATTTCAATTAGTTTAATACTTTTACCCTGCTGTATTATCTTTTGGTTCAGTTTTGCATGTGAGTGATGTTTTCGACTTGCAGAACGGGCTTGTTCCGAGTCGGGCTTGTGGGTTTGGGCGAAGCAGTTACTGAGCATGAATCGCATTCAGAGATCTGCAACTAGTCCAAAAAGTTAAAATAGCACCTTGATATGCCCACAAGGTCAAGTTGAACATTCTCCAGTGCCGGGAACTATTCCATTCATCACTAACTCACCTGTTTCAACAGCTCTATCATGGGGTCAAACGGAATCTTTCTTCGCTTTGCGTCCTTTAAGGGTACCGGAGTTGAAGTAAGGAAATGCCATTCTGTTCGTCGCAGAGAAAGTGAAATGATAGTCGGCCGAATTCATTGCACTCTAGGATCTCATATCTATCTTGCTGTATGCATGAATTAGAAATTAGAAATTGTTTGGTTGTGGGCGTGGGTCGGGCTTGGGCCCGAGCAGAGTGACTTGTTTCACATATGTTCAAGCAAACGGGCTTGCACTCAGCCTGTAATAAACATAATCATCAGCCAACCATTCACTATCTCGTTAATATTTCCGTAGTTAACGGTGACCATTTCAGACTGAATAATCTATGCAACTCGATCAGGGAAATCCTCCATTGTGGTCTGGACGGGCTTGGGAAAAATGACTCGAAATTGCCTCGAACATGGCCTTGAGCTTGGGAATCGAGGCTTGGCTTGGCTTGTGTTCACTGCTTTAGTTGCGAACTCGCTGAGACGGAAAATCGAACATCGAATCCGGACTCGCTGAGAATACAGCAGACTTGGGCTCGGGCTCGTGCAGCTTGGCTTGATTTCGATTACATTCGTCAAAAAATTGCTTGAGAATGGGTGGTTGACAAATAGAGTCCCCGTCGATGTCGCAATGTTGCAGGGGAGTAGGAACAAGTTAATGACCGAAAACCATTCAAATGATGTCTTCACAGCTGCGCATCGAGTTCCATCTAACTGTATTGAGTGAAGGACCCTCTGAACGATTCGCAGGCAGACAAGGCATCACATGCCACGGCAACAAGGAAATTTTGCTGGAGGCCGGGCTTCAGTTCAACTCAAGCCAAATCCAGTCCGGTCGTCGTCAGATGAGGCATAAGCCCTCTTCGCCCGGCTGAAGCCGAAGCCCGACTTTTTCCGATGCGAGCGTATTCCACTGGCATTGTCGAGTGCTCAACGTCGCTATGTAGCGTTTTCGTTTATTCAAACCACCTTTTTCGGGTAATCAAACAAAGTGAAGAGTTGTATTACAATAAAGGGAGCCTATCTTCATGCGATGGAAATGCAGGAATGGCAGCTACCATTCGACCTTTAAAGAAATGGATATATTCCAGAATTTAGTATTGGCAATGCCCGAAGCACGGTGGGTTCGGAGACATCCAAGATATCTAGAAATGACGACGAGACTTAGGGAGGCATTTATGAATGAAATTATTGCAGTGTACATGGCGAAGACAAGCCCAAGCCCAAGCCATAAAAACTCGTACAGCCAGATTTAAATTCCGCTCAGCCGGGCAAGCAGTTTAGCCCAGCTCATCGGGGCAGTCCGGCCAGAAGAAGGTGGGTAAGAGTGGGGGTAAAAACTCGACCCCAAATCCCGCAGTCGGCGCTGCTGAGGAAAAATTAAATAAGTGGTGGTTCTCGGACATCCCATTAGCTTCATTCCTTGTGGCAGAAATTTCCATAGGGATATCGGGGAATTTGACAGAGCTGCTAGTGTGTTTTCGCTTCATGCGTTGCAAATCATGTCGGCAGGTAATTTTTTGACCTGTACATTAAGAGACAGTTTTGATCGACAATGATGGCGGCGGGAACCCATGGGAAGGCCTAGAGAACAAGATATCTATGGCTTACTTACAGTGGTAAAGCTTGCTGTAAGTAAGCGATTCCAAGTCAAGCCCAGCCACAAGCCAAGCCGTCCAAGCCCGCACAGCCAAATTCAAACTCCGCTAAGCGGGGCAAGCCGTTTTGGCAAGCCCGTCGGCTAAGTCTGGAGACAAACCCCCCCATTTCTATATACTCTGAAGCGACCTAGGTAGTTGGTGTAATATTTTGTGTCTCTCTAGTGAAGATATTCGTTAAATCACTCGGACCGGACATGTGGTGTTTGGCCGAGCCAAACAAGACATCTTGCTTCACTTGCCATTTTTCCTCGACGTGCTAGGCCGCATTCATGTGCTTCAGACACCCTTCTACAACTGTCCTGCTATCAACCAGTTCTTTCAACCAGTTCTTCTGTTTAGATTCTGCCCTGTGGTTTTTGCGGTGAATCCGGACATGCTGCATGCAATGCATATCTTCAAGTCAACCACAGATATCGGTCCACAGGCGAACGGACTGATCAACCGCTTGCTTAGGTGGGGGGGGGGGGGGGGAGCGGGTGCAGCTACCTCTTAGATTTCGGGGGTTGATTTCACGGGGTTTCGGCCCGCCCTCCTCTTGGCCGTTTCTAAACATAGAACCGTAAAGACCTCCACAGTCGAGAAGCTGCTGTGGAAAACATATATAAGGGACCGTCTGGATAGCACGGTACTATTTTTCTCCCTCCTTTCCATAGCCCTCCCCTAAAGTAGCCCTAGCATTTTCCGTTCAATAACTTTCCTATTTCTATTTCTTTTGTTATGGCACCCCGTGTCCCCGTAAGAGACGGCTCAACTGGAGTAGGGCCTCTTTATATTTTGAACTGACAAATGCCTCCAGAAAATTGAGCAACCTGCATCTTTTGACCCTTGGGTGGCAATCCGCCCCCTTGATCCAAAAATGCAGCGCGCTCTGTTCGCTTTGGCTAACCAGCAGTTGCTTGACCATGTTACTCGAGACCGAGCTACTAGCATTGTCTTGTCCTACACCGCTACTCTGGTAAGATTCTTGGGCTCTATTTCTTTATTCTTGCTTTCTTGAGTTTCCCGCAACTGACCAAGTACCTCAGCAATATAACGTGTCACATAACCTGAAGTACTTTCGCCAGAGCTGGTTTCCCAGCGAACACCTCCGATTCACTCACGGGCTTTGCCTCGTACTCGAATTGGTGGACCCTCACCACCAGGATCAAGGTTTAGCGGGCATTACTTGGCCAGCCAAATCCTTTACGCCCAAGGTGAGTATCTGCTGTTTCTTTTCTTATCTGTGTTTGTGACTCAATCGTTTCCCAGCGTCTGCCTGATGACTGGACAGTAGACGAGGGCAGATAATTCGTTTGCCCTCCTCCACCTGACACTGTTGCTCTTGTATCAGAAGAGGTGAAACTTGTTTACAAGCTTCATTTTGCTTTTATTAACATCCGTTATAGGAGCCCGCTGAGCCGATCCCGCCTCCGGCTGCCAAAAGCAAAGGAAAAGGGAAGACTGGGATGGTAAGGTTTACTGAACCAGTTTAATCATGCTGCCCCTCAACCGTTCTTTTTAGAAGAAGACCACCAAGCGAGGTATCAGCCCTGGCGCTGAGGAGAGCACATCAAAGAGACCCCGCAAGCCCGACTCGAAGGTCGTTGTTACGGTAAGTCTTCGACTTCATAACTTTGAGTCTCTTTTTCTAAATATCTGGTTGTTTCTTGTCCCAGAACGAAGTCGTTTCTGGTTGGTTGCTTGTCTGACTTTCTAACTTGGTTGCCCGGCTAAACCCTTCTCTGTTTTTTTTTAGAGGACGAACCCACTACGAAGCTTACTGCTGAGCAGCAGCTGCCCTCAACAAACGAAAGAAAGATATGGCAGCCGGTCGCCTTCTTCGTCACCCTGAAGAAGTCCCAGTGATCACTGAGATAAGTCAAGTCTTTTTCGTTTCATTCCTTCATCTGACTACCTCTTATGAGGGCAAGTCAGTGGCTGAAGCACAGTACACTGCCATGTACCCTCATTATCGAAAGAAGCACTTGGCCGCGGCGCATACAAGTCGCGCTGCTTTGTCCACCGTGACCACTATCATTCCCAATCACGAGCGACAAGCTCTACCCGTCGATGATTCTGGACCCTTCTACGTCCTGCCCTTCAACGCTATCACTACTGCCGTGGGTGGATCCGTGCCAACGGTTAGTTATTTCCAACCGATAAGCCGATATCTGATCTTCTTTTTGCTTATATAGGACGGGCCTCAGTGCACTGGGTGTCAACTCGCCGGTTCAGTGTGTGTTTCTTGTGGCTGTGGACAGCCTTGCGAGCACTGCAACAACAATCATACCGCCTCAGCTTGAATTCACCTTCTCTGATGAAATCCTCAACAATTTGGGACCAGAGAGGGCACTGTGGTTCAATATGTCTGCACCCGGTAAGCTCTTTATCCTAAATCTTTCATTCTTCTGTAATGGTTCATGTCTGACCCTTCAAAACCTCCAGGCTGGTGGCGCACCGCTGAAGACCTTGAAGTAGCCAGTGAAACCTACGCCCTGGCTCAGAAAGCAAGGGACAGTGCAGAGAAGGAAATGCGCTTCAAAGCACTTGTTCTCCTTCACCGGATTGTCTGTGCTCGCGCTGAGATGAAGCGTGACACCTTTGTGGCCCGTTTCTCTGGTGAAACCATGGAAACCCAGACAGTTAGGATGGAGTACTATCTCCGACTAGCTATGGTTCAGTGTATCACATCTCAGTCAAAACTCCATCGATGATGGGAGTGGAACTTGTTCCATTCTGACCAGCTCCTTGTGCCCATCCCTGGCTTCATAGATGCGTATGATTTCTATGACGCCTTCAACCAAGAACGCGCTCGCAACCACAACTTCAACAGACTGGGGTACTTCTTAGTGCCTAAGCTAGAGAAAAGGGAGCAGCAGAATGGGTTGAAATCCAAGTCTGTTCCATCCCTTTCTTATTTCTTTTCATCCAATTCTCTGACTGCCTCTCTGTTTCTGACTTCTAGCCTTCAGACCTTGTGACAATCACCCTGAGCAACGGCACCACTCTGCACTGCAGAGTCAGTGGTTCACATGCCCGCAATCGCTTCATGCGCGAAGTGTTCGAATGAGAGAACATTTCATTGCCTCAGGTGTTTTCTCGATTCAGGGCCGGTCAATATCTGTGGGTTCGGATCACGCAGTGCTATTTTTCTTTGGTTCTAGTCCTCTTTGTTAATGAACAGTCAGATTCCAATCTGACTGTTCAATAGCTATGAGAACAACCCCATGAAAATATAGTGTGGTGCTATCCTAGTTGCTTCTTTTCACTTTAGGGCCGGTCCCACATCCTTAGATTTGGATAGCGCAGCGCTATTTGTCTTTGGTTCATTTCTGGAGATTTGGGTCTAGTTAAACCAAACCGGCTCCCCAGTTGTTAATGAACAGTCAGATTCAAGTCTGACTGCTTAGAACATTGAAAACAACCTCTGGAAATATAGCGCGGCACTATCTCGAACAACTCGTTTTCTGTTTAGGGCCGGTCCAATATCTGTGGATTTGGATCACGCAGCACTATTTTTCTTGGGTCCATTTGTCCATTTCGTTAAGAAATGAACTAGTGTAAGCAAGCGACTTGATAGTTGAAGTATAGTAGCTTGATAACATTAAAATCGACCCTTCAAAATATAGCGCAGTGCTATCCAAATTGACCTTCTTTCAATAACATTCAAGCCCCTTTGTTGTAACAGGGCAGTCAGAAGCCTTCTGACTGCCTAATTGACACCAAACGATCATCCAAAATATAGTGCGGAGCTATTCAACATGGACTCTCTTGGTTTAGGGCTAGTTCAACATCTCAAGAAAATATTGTGTGGCGCTATTTTCTTTGGACTGGCTCATTCATTTCGCGTGGGCGATACTAACTAGCCTTCATTGATATAGCATGGCGCAATATCTACTAGTCCTTTCTAACAGCTCTATATCAAACAACCCAAGTTTTGTGTGGCGCAATTTTATTTCTCATTCTTTCCTATCAGTTTCGGGACTTTTGAAGCCAACCCTTTGATTTCTTTAGTGAAAGGTTATTGACCCAAGCCGGTCCCGAGACCCGAAGAAAGGCGCTTTGAATTGTGCGGCACTATTTTTCGCTTACTAGGCCTTATGGTGGCACATGGTAGCTAGATCTCAATGATCAGCGATCCTCGCTCTTCAAACTGCCTTTATTGGGTTTTAAACCCGGCCTCATATACTAAGGCTCGACATTATCAATATTTTCTTATGGACCCTTCGCTTCCTTCTACTGGTGCTGTCCTTATAGACCACACCAGTTTCCCTGTGAACACCCAAGGACTGGTGAAGCAATTGTACACTGTGGTAAGTGTTAACCCATTCTCCACCGTCTTAGTCTAACGACACTGGACCTAGCCTGACCTAGTCTGCCACAACTGCACTAAGCACGGTTTCAACTGCTGTTTCATTCGCTGGTTGCACCGTTGTTATGGTTGCAGAGAGGACAGTCTTATCCCTTGTCTCTTCGAGAGTCAATCTTGGTGGCAATTCACATATCCAGCCAGTATAGAGCCTTATACGTTCGAGGAATGTATGTGACCCATATTGCTAGTATCCTTTGAACACCACTAAGTATATCCTTTCTAGCCTTATAGTTCAAAGAAATCTGGCACGAACTGTCTTTGCATGACCTTATGCTGAGTCTGTTTTCACCTGGCTTCTCTAATGCTAGACTGTCTGTCTTGATTGCTTGTGAGACGGACTATATCAGAGCGTGCTGGGACATTAAACTGCTTCACGGTCTAACAATGGTTTATCACGCTCAGGGACGAGAGTTCATGCGTAGTCAGGCTTATTTTCTCTGGGACACCTATTGTTATGCTCCAACTGAATCTATTACTCCTGAGGCCATTATAGGTCCTCAGTTAGCTCTAGAGTCCAATATGATAATCCGCCGTAGTTAGAATAGTACGGGTCCGCATCCCAGATAGTCGTCTGCTTCATTCTTTATTTTTCTCTTCGGTAATCACATCTGATATCTGAAAGTTCTATTCAGAGTTATGCTTTGAAATAATTTCAATCCAGCAGTCCTTCATCTGGTTCAGAATTAGGTTCCACTTTTCCATGTGACTTTCGATTTGCGGTGCCAGTCTGGTGAGTGCGAAGACTTGACCGCCTGGCAATGGGTCTTCTTTCAAAGCAATAGTCCTCTAGTCATTTTCATCAGTCCGGCTCGTTCTTACTTACCCTATTAGGACTTGAAATGCACATCATTACTGAGTGCATTTCCGACTTCTTATCGCGCTTGTGAAGCCTCATGTGTAACTAGTCACCGGATCTTTAAGGTCCAGTCTTCATCCGTTCACTTGATGGTCTCTTTCTTTCGCAATTTCGACTGTATTCCTTTTTCAGGGGTAGACCTGAGATGTGACTCAGATTTCAGAGTGATCGCGGCGGAGTAAGGTCCCTTTTATTTCAGGGTCTGTCTTGGTCCTGACCGCACTTCTTTTCTTTCTCCCTCCCACTATGTGATCCACATTGAAGAGGCTTTTGCCAGAGGCTAACACTGTACTCACGAAGTTACTTGGTCAGAACTTCGTAAGTAGACGAGCCTAGTCTCTGTCTTCTGTGTCATTTTACTGATGCCCCTGTCTAGCCCGCGAATGAATGCACACATTGTCTCGACTCAGGCCTTCCCGTATCTTTATTTCTTGGGGACTCGGCTGCCTCTGCTGCTTCTTTCCTTCGGGAACAGGCCAACTGGGACACTTGTACAGCTCTAATGGTTAGCTGTACCGATCGACGTATGTCTTCTGGCCTCTTCATAACCAGGGTCTAATAGTTCGCTTTCAGCTTGTTCACCCTTTAATTTGGCTTACACCAATAAAAAGTCTGAGCTTGTGCGCGAACTACTCCCGTTTGTTCTGAATATTAATATCAATACTCAACCCGACTCCACCATGGCTCTTCTTATTCAGTTTCAGTCGGACATTTGTTTCTTAGTCAAGCTCTACCATGCTGCCATAGCTTACTCTTGTCCACCTCGTATCCTAGAAGCTCTTAGGATTCCCATAGATATCCAGCTAGATCGCAAAGATGTGTTCTTGGCCACCGCTATAGAGATTTCTGCTACTCTGTAGACTTCTTCGGTATTTCAGTAGTACAAGTGCCTCTGTACTGAAATGTCCAATTTGGATCGCGCGGCGCCATTTCTTATCCACCCGCTCATCACCAGTGCCTTGTAAAAAGACCCCTTGGTATCACGTGGCACTATTTTATCTTGCCAAGCGTCCATTTTGGATCGTGCGGCGCTATTTCTTTGTGACTCCTCAATGGGATTGCGCGAAATCTTCTGATGTCGATTGTTCCTCCCCCAATCTGAGATCTCAACTGTCCCCAGTTGAAACCCTAGATTGCTTACACGGATGTTTTATTAGGTCCACAGGGGCAATTGATCCACCTGAAGTTGCGCCTTAACCACATCATTGGATAGAAACAGCGTGCATGGTCGATAAATTTCTATATCCAGTCTAACCCATTCAGCGTTCCAGGCTTCACAAAAGGTATAAAAGGGCTCTGAAATTGGGATGTCCGGAGTGTCTGTGTACGAGACTCAAAGTAGACACGATGGCCCTAGTCCTATTACTGAATTGAATAAAGTCAGAGAATTTCATTTAAGATATCACTGATATCATAAAACTGTACCACCTGATATCATATCAGGTGGTACAGTTTCATTATGCAGAGGTATGTCCAGAGGTACAAAAAGGTGCGGCAAGCGGCAGTAGGAGTGCAGTACATCCGCATGTATTGTGCGTATCACCAGGACAACTGGGCTGAACTTCTCCCCCTCAGAGAGTTTGCACTCAACAACGCTCCTAACACATCTACCGGCGTGTCTCTGTTCTTCGCGAACAAGGGTTATCACCCGCTTCTCACTTTCTCCGATACGACCGTTGTTGGTCCCGATGTCGATAAGGCTCAGGATTACGTGTATGAACTCCAATCTGTCCATGAATACCTCCGAACACAGCTGACCATTGCTACGGAGCGTTACAAGGAAATTGCGGACAAGAAACGTCTTCCGGACCGTCCGCTAGAGGTCGGAGACCAAGTCTTTGTCTCGACGGAGTTTATCGCAACGATGCGACCCACAGAAAAGTTCTCTGAGACGCATTTCGGTCCTCATGAAGTCATCGAGAAAACTTCCGGCTCTTCCTATCGCATCCGGCTTCCTAAAGCCCTCTCGCGCATTCACCCCATTTTCCACATATCAATGCTTGAACCGCACTTTCCGAATCTGTTTCCAGGCCGCGAACAACCTCCGCCTGGTCCCGTCGAAATCATTGATGGAGATGAACACTTCGAACTTGCGGCGATCCTCGATTCCAAGATCCACAGGCATTACCGCCGTTGCCCTCTTTGTTACTACGTTGAGTGGTTTGGTTGGTCTCATACTGGTGATCAGTACCAATGGGTTCCTGCATTCAACTTGGATGCGCCAGAACTCTTGGCTGCATTCCATGCTCGCTATTCAGAAAAACCCGGTCCGGAATGGGAACATATCTGAGCTTTACGGCTTCGTCCTGTTTACGGCCTCTGCACCTGGTTTACGGCCTACGGTTCCATTTGCGTACGTGAGCTCGAGTTGCGCCCTCGCTTTGCTTTACGGCTTTCCGGTCCTCTTACGGTTCCGTCCCTTTCCGGCCACTTCCGTCTCATTGACGACTCTACACGGTTTATGATCAAGAAATGGTTATTTACATTTTTTTCGCAAAATTTCGACAATTTACACTACTTATATTCCAACTTGTACTTGATGTCCTTGTTTTCCTTCAGCTCCTCGTCATCCTGCACCAAGAAACCCCCTTCCGTGTGGAAGCCAGACGGGCATGGGAAGTCGGCCAGGAATTCGGCTGACACAACCATCTCCTCTACCAGTTCCTTCTTCGGCTCCGTGGGAACATTGAGTTCGGCTTTCTTCGCCATGAGCGCTTGGAGCTCGGCATCAATTGCGGCTTTCTTCTGCTCCTTCTCCACCGCTTCCTCTCTCGCGATCTGTTCCTTCCTCTCGAGCTTCCGCGCCACCCGTTCCAACCCGCACTTCCTGATTTCAGTGAGAGCGGCATTGTTCGCCTCTTCATGCTCTTCCTTGATTGTCATCCGGATCAAGCTGGTATCATCCACCGGCGAAACCACGGGCACGATTGGCGCGAGCAGTGCAACTCCAGAACACGAACGCGATCTCGCGGGGCGAGAGGAGGGTCTTGCGGCCTGCGACACAGAACGGCCAGCTCTTCCGGAGCTCCCTTCGCCCACTTGTGGCTCTTCGTCCTCTTCCAGCTGGTTTCCGGCTGCCCACGCTGCCCGCACTTCCCGTTGAAACGGCGTAACATAAATGCACGGCATCTAGGGCTAATTTTGCGATTTCCTATGACCAGTATTTATACAACGGGAAGCAACTAGCACTTCTGTTGTTACTAGCATATCAGCTAGTACGCAGACCACTTGTTAGGTGATATAAAGGAGAGTCAGAGCGAGCCCTAACTGCTGACTGTAGCGCGAGGCTGCACTAGTGTGACGCGCTAGCTGCTAGCTGAGTGTACAAACAACCAGGGATTAAACCACTGCCTATACATTCATGAGACATGACCTAGGAGACTCTAGTAGTCCAGAGATGACTTGGGACGGAGCTAGCGAGGGTCTAGCAGACGGATATCTACGATGGAAGTACAGCTAGGGAGCTACGCCTTGAGCTAGGAAGCTCGGCACGGTAACCGGTGGTACTATCTAATCTCTAGATAAGCGACTAGACAGCGCTAGGCGGAATAACCCTACTAGCGACCGGCTAGGGCTTTGACAAAGACATACCACGACATACGAAATGAGGCAGCACGCGGCTAGCACCCGATCTGGGCAGCTAGGGCGAAGGGGAATAGCCAGTAGGCTATTGGAACGGAGCTAGGGACAATCGTACAGCCTGTACCGATGTTCGGAGGGTGGATCGACGTTCTGACCAATGAGCTATGACCATTTGATGTCGGTCGCAACACTGCGTCGCCTAGATGTAATAGATCGATGCTCTGACAGAGTAGAGATGACCTAGATCACCAGCTACATCGCCGGTTGGTCCGGAAGGGGTACTTGGCATAGACGGAGGGCTGAGGATCCATTGATATACCCACGGTTGAACACTAGCCGGTCAGCGAGGCTGACCTGGCATATACCAAACCAGTCCCCAAAACCAAATGGCAGTTGTCTCATTGGCTGACCATATTTCTTATCATCTAATATTGCTTATTGTATTATTCAGCTCGCTTTCACATGTAACTCACACCTAGTAGTATAAAAGGGAGCGCAGGACAGACTAGGGTCTAAGAACATTACGCCCCAGACTTTGGATGAAGCTGGTGCTAGTGGACTCAGGCTGCTAGTGGAGGTTGATACCGAACTTCACTTGTAGTAGTCTTTATATTGGAATCAGTAAACTGTGGACTCTGGAAACATCGAGTGACTAAGTTGAGGATTTTGTGTTGTTGGTCCTAGACCTCCACATATAAAACAAGGGTGTTCTCTTCGAGACCCAACTGCAGTTTGCACTAGTGACTTTGCCTTCACCCCGACAAGACGGAAGCTCTGTCGTAGTGTGTTGGATCGCATGCTAGGTGGATTGTGTGTTGACTTGAGCCCACTAAGAAGACGGACTAGGTGCCCCCACCTCTAGTTTGGCTATAACTTGTCAGTTACTTCACCTTCACCCCGATATAGACGGAAGCTCTGTCGTAGTGTGTTGGGTCGCTAGCTGGACGCTTGTAGTGAACTAGTGCCGATAAAAGCGGAAAGGTTCCTGTTCTTGGTTAAGGAATAGGTCGGCGGTCAAGGAGAGTCTTGCCGTTTGATGATTGAAGTCCATTTGTTGTTAGCCTCAGTAGTCTTTGGGGCTGCCCTTAGCGAGGATTTTCACAAACCTACATACTCTGCCCTGGTGTTCTCGACCTAGCGGTCCAGCCATCTTGTATCCACCCCATATAAACACACCCCCGGACCATCCCTAGGTTCCTAGCAGTGTTGTTGTTGGTGGTTGCATATTGCTAGTAGGTTGTAGAGTGTGTTGTTGGAAGCCTATAAATCAAACTTGTGTTTGTTCAAACCTGCTGGTCGCATACTACGGCCCAGACCCGAACTCACAAAGAGAAGCACTTAGATCTTTGGAGGCAGATTGGTTGTGGTTAGTTGTTTTGGGTGTTTGTTCGCAATACCTATCAATTAGCTATTCCTAGTCATATAAGAAGTGCACCGTTTCACCGTCTCTGCTTCCTCTTGCGTTCACGCTCCTCTACGCACCGTCCGAGTTCGCAAAGGCGGCGCTATTCATCAGGCCACGTCGCATCTCCTCGAAGGGCGAGATCTCTGGCACTATCTCGCCGGTGCGAGAGTCGGCTTGGCGATGCCACGAAGAAGCCTGGGACTCAGCAACTCCTATGGAACCGTCTTCTGAGTCCGATGGATTCCCTGTGTCTGTCACTGTCCCCACTCGCGCCATGAGGTCAAGCAAGTGCAAATCAGAGGCGACTTCTGATGTTTCTGATGTTGATATCGCCTGACTGGCCAAAAAGAAACCGGGGCCAAAGCCAAAGGCCAAGGCTACCAAGCTGAGCTCGAACAGTGAGGACAACGAACCGGAGAGTGACCCCACACCTGCAAAGAAGAAACCCGGCCCTCAGCCAAAGTCGAAAAGATAACAGCAACATATGATGGTTACCGAGAATAGATGCGACGTGACCCAATTAGCATGTAAAACACGCATTTTTTTTGACCATACACAAGACGTAAGCATGTAAAAGTACTATCAGACACTTTCCGATACTTTCTCTTCTTTGTTTGAGTCAGAAACCAGGTTGTTTGAGAGAATTCTGTGATGGCAGTACAAATTACTGTTGAGCAGAAAACAAAAGGAAGGAGGGCAATTATTTGTATTTTGACTCTATTACATTGTTCTATACATACTGAAGAGCACACTCCCAAAAAGCAACTCCTTCCGACAAGAACTGGACTCCTTAGTGTGAATCTATGAGCCAACAAGCCTCAGATGGCAGGCAAGTCAAGATATGATATTTTTTCGGATTTCTTCTCCCTCTTTATAAAATTATCCATGTCTGTCTGGAAGCCTTTTAAACTCCGCTTTTGGGAGATCACGCCCGAGCTTTGGAAGCGCTGGGTCCAGATCTTTGGAAGCGCTCAATAAACAGCGCTTCCTCGGGGCATTTGGCCCCATGATCAACTTTAAGCACCTCCACGCCTATAAAAATGTACACAATGCCAAACTCCGCTTTCTCACCATTAAAAGTTGCCCCGGTCCACGGCAGCTTGCTGTCGCCATTCCAATAACCTCTGACTGAGGCTCCAATCATCCCCCTCTTTATAAGATTGCATTTGTCCAAAGCCGTATCTCCATTTACAACTTAATCTAACACTTTCGGTAACACCTTCAGCTTGGCTGTAAAATCAGTTTCAAACACATTTTCAGCTCAATTTTCTCTGCAGCTCAAAACCATTGCTTTCGGCAATGTGGTTAGTCAAGGGGAAATTCCAGTTTTCTGATAAGGAATGAAAGAGGATGGGAGGCTGTGAAGCGGCCGACCGGTCCCTTGTTCTATTACTAATTGCGCATGAATTAGTACGAATTATCTATCTATGTTTCATCTCGATCCCTGCAAAACTCACCGAGATATGAGTGAATCGGTCTCAGGGATCGAAATTCGCCCAAAATGGTAAGTTTTTGATTCGCGCCTTGGGTACCGCCATTGGCTGTAATCAAGTAACTCGCATTCTGCTCGTTGGGTCTTGATTAAACTAGTACTGCTGTTGTAGACACCGAGCAAGCATTTCACCGTGGTGTCAGAGGACTTAGGAGACCTGATGTTCGGGTTTCCTAATCTTGAATGTTATTGCATCCAGTGGTTCAAACCCCGATCGGTTGCAACCAGTCATGTACTTCGTGTACACTTCTGTGTCAGCCGTTGGTGCATCCAGGGACTAGGATCTGTCTGTACGGGTTCCTAGTCCCTAATGTCTTCTGTATCCCGTCGCACAGACTCCCCGAGTCTGTGGCCGGGTTTCCAATGTGAGAAGGTCATGTGGTGGCGTTATGAGAGTCCCGTGCTGCTAAGACACATCTGTATCCATACGGACATGTCACACAAAAAAGTAGAACCCGGGTGATTCATGACATCACCCCCCCCCCTGTTCAAGGTTGTTGTCCTCAATGACCCCTAGGTCCCTAGTCCCTTTCTTCCCAATTTTTTCTCCTGCGTCGTGGGGCTTATTGTCACTGCCCATCAATTATTACCCGCGAAGGCGTCCTTCAGTCTTCGTCATTCAGGAACCCGCAATCCAAATTTTCAGTGTACACCTGTTGAGTGATGTGCTCCAAACTAGACCCAAACAACCCACTTATCACCCAAATACAACGCAAGTCTTTCTGAAATAAGCAGTGATGCCTACGGAAATAAGACAGGGATCGGAAGTAGGCCGATCAGAGAGCGCAAGAGCTGGGATTCAGACGAGTGATAGTCCCTTTACAGGTCCTAACAAGGTTGAAGTAGTCTGTACTAAGTGTCAGGATCGAACCCGTCGATGAATAAACGTGATAAACACGTGATCTCATGTGCGCTTCCCATGCCCGGCCTGCAGTCATCTCCACACATCCATTGTTCCTCGTGCACACCAGACCCGTTGGACGTGTCGAACCAGTCCACGGTGTCACTATGGACTTGAATTAACCTCCCCACCCTCCAGAAAGCCCCTTAGAGCCCCCTCAGTACAAGCCAGTCTAGATTGCAGCAAATGCCTTCAATCTGGTAGTCGTGGGGATCATACAGAAGAGGGCTAGCATGCAGAATACGTCGGGCTAGTGCGTGGCCTTCATCAGTCTTCCATTTGAAGCCTCAGGACATGAGTTAGTGGCTGTAGTTGCGCTGTGGTCGGTGGACGCGCTGAGAATAGCTGTGGGCCAGACGTGGGAAGTGCACGTGAGATCACGCATTTATCATGTTTATTCATCGACAGGTTTGAACCCAACACTTCGATCAGACTTTATATAAACAAGAAAAATTTGACTATCTTAATTTTTGTTTTATCGAGTCTGACACTGGGAGACTAAGGTTGAAGGGGAGATATGTGTTTCCCTTCAGAAGATGAACCTTCACTGCAAGATATCACCAGGAATTGGCCTGAGTGATCATCGAGCAGTGGAAATAAGAGGTTTAAAAGCTTTGCAGCTTATAAGACAGCAAGTATTGAGAGTGGTGGTGGTAGTGACGTCCAACAACATACAGGAGACCTCAAAGAGGTCGACAATAAAACAATTCCAAATGATAGAAGCCCTAATAGCTTATTTCCCAGATGGCGATGACGATAGCTGATGACGATAAACAATTCGATTCCCAGACACTAGATAGCCTCAATCACATCCAAGACATTCCCAATACCCTATTCCTTGTTCCAACTTAGGTTTCCCAATGTTAAAGTCCAACAACAATATACACTGCACCAACCCCAGAAATAGCCCAATCGCAAGTGTTCAGCCTAGTAATACACAGGTGATTCTACTCAAGATAATGTCCTGACTACTTATACAAACCTCAAAATCATATACAAGTCCATGAACAAAATAGAAATTAGTAAAATTGCCCGAGTTCCCCTTCCACAGCTGTTTATCCATCAGAAGGACTCTTGTGAGTGTTGAAACACTGACTATGGGGCTGGCGGTGAAATAACTACAAACCAAACCTTGTAAATGAATACGCGGTTCGATAATGCAACTACAACAACTCAAACACTATAGTCCCCGTGCAAGTTCGGGGCTCCAATCCAGTATAGATTGTGGCAATTTGAACTTTAGTTCTCTTTTGGGAAGCAAGACTTTATAGATCTACAAGTTGTATAGATAAACTGCTTGAATCTGTTCTAGGCGCAATCACGGATAGACAGACAAGATTTTATGTTCAACGGTTTTGTATGATGTGGGTCTAGGTTTGGAGATAGTACTCTGATGCGTAGCACAAGTGATTCTTTATGAATCCCGATTTCAATAGTATCCGTGATTGCTAATCCTTGCGAGATTACAACCAATTGTCAAGTCCGATCTGTTTCCTTATATTCCACGTGTCTGTTCCGTTTATCCAATATGTCCACGCATTGTTTATAAAGATCCAAATCCAACACAGATAATATTCAAACAGGGAAAACAAACGAAACTTGGTATAGCTTCTGGGTGTCTCCGAATGAATGCCTACTCGACTGGTTAAGTGTGAAGTCTAGTAACTTCGTGTGCAACAGGTGGGGTGAGATTCACTGGTGTTCCTCCCATAACCATCCACTTAAATACTTTACAGGATTCTAAATACAAACAAGACAGATACAAATGTGCAGTAGGGTTCAGGGTATATGACTAGTGGTATGGCAGCTAGCCGGTGAACTCCTGTCAGATATCAAGTGATTAGTAAAATTGAGAGAGATTTATAAGAAACATCAACGAGCCGAGCTTAACAATGAGTCAAGATCTACATCGCTTAGAACGATCATGATGGGATATTGTTGATATATCAACTTTTAGCCGACCTCCTCATCAGTGCTCTGTTACCCTCCTTGGTAACCATTCGACCAATTGGTTCCGCTTTGAACTGTTACAGTGATTTGTCTGAAAACAGTGATAGCCGCCGCTTCCCAGTACCCGAGTATGGTTTCTTAGTCAATTGGTAGATCGACCAAGTCCAGCCTCCTCTTGGTGGTCCTGAAGACGTCAGATGATGCCCAACGATGATCCCCTTAGTTCAGAAGGATAATCCCTCGTAATACGCCCTTAGTCAGGGATGTGCAGTAGCCCCAATCCGTTTCCAGGATGGTAAGGCACTTTCTGTGATTGCTCCATTAGCAGCTTCCCACGTCAACCCTTTACCAGGATTGTTGTCCAGCGCCTTTCTAATGGTTTGAGACACATTATAACCCTTTTAGCTAACTGCTCAGGCCAGCATTAGCCCTTGTGAGATGATGTCGTAATATAATGAAGTACATTATAGCATGTTGCAACTCGAGCAGATTTGAATAATTGCCTGGGTGCCCCAATACCAGGTCTGTCAGCGTATTGCCATTGGCCAGTGTACTGGACGATTGTGATGTCCGACTGTGCAGCATTGGTCATCCTAGGGGTTTGAAACCCTCAGTCTCTTGGCTGACTGATACCGAGTCGTTTGTCCTATTTCCTGTTGTCCCTGGTCCTCTCCTGCAGTCGCTGACCATCGGGTAATGTTCCCCTGGCCTCCAGCTCCTCATAGATACCCATAGTGAGACTTGTCCCAGAAAGGGTTCTTATTTCCCCAACTCCGTCTGCTCGGAATAAGAACAATCCCATCAGATTGCCTTGGCTGACCTTCGCTTGTCCTGGAACTTCATTGGAATGTACATCCCTGGACCTTGACATCTATCACATGGAAGGTTCACAGCCTAGCTGCCTATTGGTGCAGAAATAAGACTATTCCCGCATGCCCTTGTCATCAGTACGTCCGGCCTATTCCATTGTGCAGGAATAAGACCAGAAATAGTCTCTCAAGAGGTTTGTGGGCTACACATTTCTCTACAGTTTTTGAGGCGAGCACTCCAAATCTGCAGGGTAGTTCCCTACCCCTTGTACCTGTTACTCTGTGATCACAACCCATCTGGCTATACCGAGACCATATACCAGTTCTTAGAAATAAGCCTATACTGTAATCAGACTATTCCTGAAATGCGCAAAATGTGCGGTGTTTAGGTATAGTCGGATTCCAGACAGTTCACCGTCACAAAGGTAAGAGAAAAGAAAAGGTAATGTCAGGTGATGTAAGTGTCCATGATGTGTAGAAAATCCGACGTAAGTATGTATCAGGTTTATACCCTCCCCCTCCAGAGAAAATCCCATCAGCAAAAGAGAGTAGGAGAGTGTGTATGAGGAAATATGAGAGAGCTATATAAAAACTGCTCCATAGGTGGAGGTACTGCTCAATATTCTGGTTGACGTTTTCAGTCTGTCCATCGGTCTGAGGATGGTATGCCATCGAGGCATTCAACTTTATGCCCAGAAGCTTCAACAGATCCCGCATGAGTGTCCCACAAATTGTGTCCCTTGGTCACTGATGACCACCTCAGGCAACCCAAAGTCCTTCCATATGTGCTCACAGTAAATGCAAGCCATCCCCTCTCCTCCCAAATGCTCGGTGCAAGGCACCAACCGGATTCCTTTCCCCAGTCAATCTACTATCACCGTGATAGAGTCATACCCATTACTGACAGGTAGTTTGGTGATTAGGTCCACTGAAACATTCTGCCACACCCTCTCTGGAACCGTGTTAGGGTTGTAGGGGTCTTCGAAGTTTACAGGGGGATAGCTTTGTCCTCTGGCACACAGGACCCACCGAAACCTATTGTTTGGTGTCTGACAGTAGAGAGGGCCAGTAGTAGTTTGGGGTTACTAATTCTACTGTTCGGAATTATCCCGGTTGTCCTGAAATATAGTGGTCATGGTGTGACCACAGAATCCGGTGCTGTAAATCCCCTGTTGGAGAGCTGACCACCTGTTTTGGTGTATCCGCATTCAATGGAAACCGGCAACTCTAACACCCAACACACTCATGACTTAACATGTCCTCACAGCATCTCAACACAACACAATACATTGCCCAATTCTCATTCCTTTGACCTGTTTCTGTGGTTTGAGTAAATGTTGGAAACAAGTCAAACGAAGTTCCTTGACTTGTTAATTGCTGCACATTCCCTTATGGTTTTCAGGGTGAGACTTGCCAATGGGTGTTCCAATTCCTTAGAATGTCTTCCTGTTTCTCTGTGGTTTGCCAAACAGCTACCAGGAACCAGTACTGTCGTATAGAAACAACAGTTTCAGATATGAGCACAATCAGAAACATGCAAAATTACCTGTATCTAACTATGGCCCAATTACTGGCTTATCACCGTTTCCGTCTGGGCCCCCTCAGATGCAAGCCTGATGTGTTGACTAGATGATGGGACATCTATCCAAAAAAGAGGGATAGCGCTTATGGTAAAGTCACTCCTCAAAATTTCACCCCCATTTTTACTCAGGAACAACTCTCTGCATCATTCCAGGCCACTTGTCTCGAGGACATCTGTCTCTGAGCCTCCGTCGTTATGGATGTCGAGAAACTTCACTCAGACATCTGCATGCATCTTAATGATGATCCCATTGCTGTTTCCAGAATCAACTCCACGAACTCTGCAAATCTCCATGTTGGACCATCGACACATCTGGACTCCTCCCGGCCCTCTCCGGCACAACAATTCGATGAGCTCTGGGTATGTGTACTTTAACACCTGCACAACCACATTCTGGCCGGACATTTCAGACAGAACTGGAATTTTCACCTCATCCACCAGGGGTACACTTGGCCGGACTACCAGACTTTTATCAAGGACTTCTGTCTTTCATGCATCCTCTGCAAGCAGAACAGAAGCGTAGGCACCGGCCCTGCAATCAGCTTAAGCCTCTTCCAGTTCCCCTCCAGCCCTGGGATTCCAATCTCCATGGATTTCATTGAACAAATTTCCTCCAGAGACTACAGTACCATCCTGGTTGTTTATGATCATGCCTCTAAGCAGTTTATTCTCATTCCTTATGACAAGCACATCAACTCCCAGGGCCTTGCCCAACTTTTCCTCATTCACGTCTTCTCCAAGCATGGTGTTCGGACCTACGCCACTTGTGACCATGGCTCTGAATTCATTTCCACCTTCTTGTGGTCCCTCAGAGAGCTACTCTCCATGGTGTTGCACTTCACTTCCGGACACCATCCGGAGGCTGATGGACAAATGGAGGGAATGAACCAGATGTTGGAACAATACATCCGGCTGTACTGCTCATACCACCAGGACGACTGGGACCGCCTCCTACCCCTTGCCGAGTTTGTACTCAACAACACTCTGAATGCCTCCACCAGAGTTTCACCATTCTTTTGCAAACAAGGGCTATCATCCAGTGATCACCATCCATCCGAAATGCGATGTTGCCAATGTCTATGCCACGGACTCGAGCTGCGCCCCGCAGATGAGACGACGGCCTGTCTCTGGTCTCCACATCCACGACCTTCCCTTCTCCTATCCCCGTATCTCAGTGCCAGACCAACTTGGAGTCTAAGGAGGAGGGTAGGCGCAACGTCAGTCCGCAGTCCGCCCACAGCTGCAAGCGAAACATGGCGGAATTCGTCCCGGGATGGTACGCGTTTCGGAGAGGTGTAGGATACCGGGAATGCGCGGTTGTCCTCGAGGTGGAAGGAGACGAAAGTGAGAATGACACAGGGAATTGGTCTGTGGAGGCCGGAGACGATGAAAAAGCAGCGTTGGGGATCTGCAGAGGATGGCAGTCTCAGCGCGCTCGTCGGATGCGTCCGACGTCCGCCGGAATCTCATACTCTCGTGATCCGCCATTCCTCCCCCACCCGCGTTCACCAAACCGACGCCGTTACCACTCCCTCGTCCCTCTTCCCTCGCTCCCACCCTCGATCGCTTCTGCCTCACGCCAAAGTGCTCTGCATATGCAAACGATCCAAGCCCACAACATCTCAAGGGTCGAGCCCCGCACAGATGCTTCGGTGTCGGGAGCATGATGCGGGAGAAGGTCGTGGCAGGCGGAATGGTCGAGCGCGCCACGATAACGCGTCAACCGAATCAAGGTGAGGGCGGGGGTATGTGTCGAGGATGGAGTAGAGGAGGTTGCGGGCGTGGTGGTCGAGCGTTCGCAGCTCGTACACATGCACGATGAGCATGAACGTTGTCGAGCGGATCGAGGTGGGGGTGGAGTGGCCGAGCCATGTCGGAGGGAGCGTCAGCCACGCACGGTACGCGCCATAGATGTCGAGGGGAGGGTACGGAGGACGGGGCGCGATGGTCGAGCGCTGCGAGCGCCTGTCGCGCAAGGAGCGCTGTAAGGGCTATGCCGATCGGGCCACGTAGCCACGCAGTTCACCCACATCGGCATCGGCAGGCGCGCACGCGGAGGGAGGCAACGGACTGCGGGGTAGGCCTCAGGAACACGCCAAAAGAGGCAGAGGGGACGCGTATGGGGACTGTAGAGTGGAGCGCGGAGACGCACACGTCCCACTCCTTCCCTCCCACCGCACACCCCGGAAGACGGTGGGTGTCCCATCCCAGCTGCGGTACTGAAGCTGCATCTGCACGGGCATGGTTGACGAGTGTTGTAAATGGATAGATATCCAGGGGGAGGATGATGGCTAGACCCACATCGTTAAATGCCGCCGATGTGGCGAAAGGAACTTTGGATGGGTGCTCGTTCCGAGGCAGATTCCGGTCCATTGTCTACAATGAAAACCAGTCGAGTAACACATCAAAAATAATCAAGGAAACGCACGACCACGGGTCCCGCCCAGCAATTAATCGATCGCGCGGTGCGGCGCATGTAGTCATGTTCGGAGGGGAAGCATCCATTCAGATATCGCATGGATTGAGTGGAGAGGAAATAGCAGACACGGGACTAACAAGGTGTCAGACCAGATGCAGGGGATGAATGACACTTTTTGCTCACCGGTCATGAGCTCTAGGAGTGTATGCCCAGCTGCGGGAATACATAATTCTTAGCGCGGCGGGTCCACACTAGGACGAGGACAGAAGAGCATGAAAGTTGTATGAGCAGCTATAGTGGTCACAAAGAACATGGAGAAAGTTGAGAAACGCATGAGTCTTGTGTTTCGAGCCTCGAAACAAAAGTGTCCAGAGTTACTCTAGGTCCATGCTACTGGGAGATGAAGGCCGTTGTGGAGCACGCCCGACAGTGCGAATGACTAGTTTCCGAGGCAAAAGACTGCCCTGGAAGAGGTGTGCCGCAGCCTAATTGTGGTATGTAGTAGCTACAGACTACAGTACATGTCGGTCGCGGTGCGTGGTGTGCGATTGTTCATCTGATCCCGTCCTTCTGGCGCTGCGCGGATTTCCCACCGGCTCCCGACTCAAGGCGAGCACGAGAATCCCTGGACAGTTTCTCATCCCATCGTTCGTGAAGCTCCGAAAGATTGTGGCCCAAATGGTCTAAAGACTAACTCCATTGGTGGTGCTTTCGTTAAGGAGAGAAAGTCGTATTGATTGGCGACGGTGTGACATCGCGGCTTGATCGCGGCACCCACTCTTGACTCGAACGTCCACAACACTTTACTCGAAGTCCTCTGGCTCGCCTCTCCACGCGCTCAAGCGCTCAACTTCTCACATTATTTCGCAATTCCCACGCAATTCCGGTTAGTTCAACAACGGTCGAGCCGATCAAATTAGGTGGCATCGCGCCATAATCGCTTCAAAAGGCTGCATACCAGGCCTCGGAGCCTCCTAGCTACAAGCCAAACCTTGAGGTTGACGCATTCAATGCAGGGTCCAGGAAAGTAAGATGTATCTATTCCAGGCATGAGCGTACTTGACCAGGACGCTCGGTTCCCAGGTTCAACTAGGCAAATTGATGACTTTCGTTTAAACACGATAAGCGAGGGTTTCCAATCTCCCGGCCTCGGAGCTCGGGAGAACAGCGGTGATTTCGTTTATAAAGCGCCAAGACGAAGAGGTCCCATCCTTGCCCTTTCCTCCCCGAGGGTGACATGGCTTTGCACAAAGTCTTTCTCGCGTTCTTGGTCTTCCCAATCTTAGTCTCCGGCCAAAGCCAAAACCAATTCCAAACCGTATTCAAGAGCCCTGCGAAAGGACAATCCGAAACCGAACCCACCTTCCAGTTCCACCATCCCATCAAGCGCGTCGCCGTCGTCGGCGCAGGACCGTCGGGCCTCCAAGCCACTGCGTGGCTTCTTGAGCACAACTTTACGGTTCGCCTGTTTGACCGTGCGCCGCATCCGGGGGGAAATTGGCAATATAGCGAGGAAAGGCCTGTTAGAGAGTCGTATCCGTACGTCCAGCGCTCATTCATCGCTCTGGCTCAATTTTTTGCCTGATTGACTCGGATTCAGCGACAGGCCGCCGGGAGATTATTATGCTGCGATACCCCCACAGATCCCGACTAGCCGGTATTACAACGAGGGTGATGACGGGTTGACGCTGGATTTTAGGTGGAGGGAGCATTGGCGCCCGAGGCCAGTTTGGTACAACCTCTTCACGAATTCGCCCAAAGTCAGTCCGGAAAGAATTCTTGCCCCGATATCCAGCGTACTAACGGGAAGCGTTTCAGGTGAGCACCGAGCTGCCGGACGTTCCCTACGGCCCCGAAGTCCCCTGGGTGCTCGACCGCGATACGATCCAGCGGCACGTCCGGTCCTACGCATCGCACCACTGCCTCAACTCGAACGACTACTGCCCCTCGAAGGCGACGCCCTCCGCACCGCCAGTAACCTCGTATTCCACGCGCGTGGAGAGAGTCGAAAAGGACGAGGAGAGCCACACATGGGTGCTTACCCTTCGTCGCCTTGAGCGATTGCGCGAGTCCAACCGAATTCTCGAAGAATGGTGGACGGAGACATTCGATGCGGTGTTCCTCGCGCCGGGCCCCCTGGGCGTCGACGCACGTCCCTAACATCGCCGGTCTCGTCGATTGGAGCAAGGCGAAAGTGGGGGAGCATTATAGTGCGTACCACTCGCACACGTACCGGCACCCTGAGCGGTATGCGGGCAAGGTGAGATGGAAGCTCAGTCAAATTCATTTTTGTCTTATGCTGAGATGTTGGTTGACAGAGTGTGCTGATCGTCGGCTCCTCTGTCTCCGCGTCTGAAATTGCGCGCGACATTAGTCCTTACACCGATCGTCTTATCGCGAGCGTTCGGGTAAGCCTACTTTTTGCGTGTCGAAACTTCATTAAGTGCTACTGCTTCGTTAGCCCCCGAAAGAACTCACGATCAGACGAAAGCTCAGCCTCTCCAGATTCCCCAACGCCACGGAAATCGTGCCGGAAATCGCCTTCTTCGAGCCACTGAAGACGCATACCAATGGCATACGGAATGGCAAAATTTATCTTATAAATGGCACCGTTCTGCAAGGTATCGACGAGGTATGTAATAGATCCGGTTATTGATGTCGACTGAATCCTCAGATTATATTTGCCACGGGATACCGAAGCTCTCCCTTGTATCCTCATAACTTGTGAGTGGATGCGTCTCCTCCTTGCGTATTAGTAGGCGCACTCAACTCAATCGGAAAAGAACAACGCGAACCCCTGCGGACATCTTATGGACTGGGCACTGGGCGCAGGATCCGACGATAGCGTATTCCGTAGGTAATTAATGAATTCTACACCCCTCGCTCCCCTCCAACGATCTGAATTCTGGCGTTCTAGGAAGGACATGGACTCTAGGACGGTACCAAGCGTATGGAATTGCGAAGGTGTGGGCAGGGAAAGCGCAGCTACCACCGCTTGACCAGACGGAGGACGGGGAAACCAAACCTCCGTCCATGGAGTGGTTCGGTGAAGGTGTGTACAAGCCAGCTTCGCGGAGCTCGTCTTTCATGCGCTCATATCCTCCGCGCAGACATATTCCGACGGTACATTACATGGCTCAATGACGCCTCACTGAAGTATGGCGGACGCTTCGTCGAGCCTCCTCCGATCGAGTACGTTCATTGATATTCGTGCAATACCGTCCCTCCCTACTGACATGTTATCCTCAGGAACCTGGAGGCTCTGAAATATTACTCGGTGGTTCATTTCCTCACCGCGAACGTCACGGCGCTGGAAGACATCGGGCTGAGCTCTATTTCAATGGGATCTTTGAAGAACGAAGATCCGTGGGATGCCTTGGTCGATGAAGATGACGATTGGTAGTTTTGCTGAGGCAGATAATATGGAAGAAATATTCAAAATCTAATAAATTTGGTCGATTGGGGGTCTATTCTATTCGTTTAAATTGAATTGGAAAACTTCGCATTTCACGATGTGAGTTCGGTACATGGAACTGGTGCAGGCGTGGCATTATCAGATGGTATACGAGGTTTTCCAGGTCCTCGGATGGAGGGGACATGGCTATAATTCTAGTTCCAGCCAGCGAATCCAGACACTTCAAGGTTAGATGCGTGAGATGGTCCCATGTGAATGATATGCTCGGGACAAAAGCACTCAGCTCCTCTGCCAAGATAGTTATCCGTCCAATTTTCATCGTACGGGCCAATTTCGACGACAGCACGCCGTGTGTATCCCCCACGACCCGAATGCAATCTGCATCTCGGTCAACAGTCCATCAGGAGGTAAAAATCCTCCGACCGTATCTTGAGAACCTGAAGCGCAGACCACCGCTCGGAGACTCCAAGAATCAACTGGAGTATAACATGGCCCTCGAGTTGTACCAGCCGTCCGTCACCGAAAGTGTCAAGGGGACCGCCTAAGCCAAGCGACCATGGCTCTCATTGTCGGCGGATAAAATCCAGGGGAATGTGGAGAGAGGTCCAGAGCTTATCGTAAACGCAATGGACCGCCATGCGCTGCGTATACGTCCCAGCAGCAGCGGTGCTTCGAGGGCGCTCATAACGGCATTGCGATGCGTCGGAAGGCAATCTAGGAATATTTCCTCCACGACGTCAAGTTAGGGTAGACGGCGTGGATGCGAAATCAGCGCCCTTTTCCCAAGTTCCCTTATGTGATCAGACCCAATTCCAGGTGCTGTCAGAGTCGGTCAGAGCGACGTTTTTTGAGAGAAACCTGGCTTCAAGAAGAACGGAACCTCGCTCCAGGTTCTCGGATAAGATAAATAGTCATTGAGCTCTGTGAAACCAGAGAATTGCGTGATCCTAAATCCACCTAATGTGTATTTTGGGGGGGTATCGAATGTATCAGGTAGGATAAGATATCCAGTCCAATTGAAACTTCACTTTCTGCAGTTACTGCTGTATTTAGGATAGAGTTTCCATTTCCCCATCCAAGTGGGGTGAAAATAAGGTACTAAGAGACAAAACGCGGCGTAGAAAATGTTCAAAGAAAGCAATTAACGAGAGCAGATAATTTTTTGCATTGGTATACCGGGTAGCGGCGTCGGAGAGGACGGTAAGGATTGTTTCCAGACAGGTCGAGGTGAATCCTGCATTCCTTCACGGCAGCTCGGCGGCGGACATGCCCTGGTCCCTTGACAGTGGTGTGTTGCGGGGATTAGACATTACAGTAATGGATGGAAAGCTGAATCACTTCATTGTGTACCGTCCATACATTGCAAATCTCCGTAATCCCGCCATGACCGGAGATATCCTCAGTGTTGGCATCCATTCAAAATAGCGAGGTGTCACAGTAATACAATCGTCCTCTGGTTCCGTACCCCTGTCATTTGCCAACTCTGTATTGAAGACCTGAAATTAATAAGCGGTGGATGACGTCCCTCCGTCCTCCTCCCCTGTAGACTTTTGAAGGGTATTGATCAGGATGGTATTGCCATAGGAGTTTTCCAGCTCCCGGGCTCAAAGATAAACTTGTCATCGACCTCATGATATACTATACCAGAGCTTGTCATATGCCAGAAAGCTATAAAAGATCCCATTTTTCTTGTAACTCAATAACGAAGTCTCCTCGCTCTCTCAGGAATCACCACCTACCCACAAACCATCTCTTCGCCATCAAACATGCCTCAAATTCGCCCATTTCTAGTAACCCTCCTTGGTTTGCTCAACTTCGCCGCCGCGTTGGCCATCGAAGAGCGAGTAATGCCTGGGTCATTCGGCTTGCCCGCCAGTCGCGCGACGAAAGATATGAAGCGGGGAAACGATCCACCACTGGCAGTGTATCTGGGAGCCATGCCCATGGCAGTATCCTTGTTGATATCACGTTTGGCAATCAGACCCTCCCTGTAGTGTTCGACACAGGCAGCACGGTTTTTCAAGTCAATTTTTTTCATTGCACAATCATTCCCGAAGTATTCGATTACTCTAGGCACGTTATGAGTACCTATTCTAATGGTAAGTAGTCTCACCGGAGGTCTCTACTACAACATCAGTCCCTCCACCACCTATGAATTGGTAGCTAGTATCGATTCCATTTTTCCCTCTCCTATGCAACCATGCTAGATGCGCCTCTGACAGTAACAGCACGCATTATACTTAATCTCACGTGCCTCTAACTGACTAAATCCATACCCATTGGGCAAAATAGTACTTTGACCCACACTCCCGCTCCAGCCCACTCTGACGTACAGGTACCTAATGCCAATGGGCGTTCGTGGCATTGGATCAGATCGAAATCAGCCTCGACCTGGGATAGTATCACCCGGCCGTTGTCAACCGGAAGAACAGCTCTGGAACAGCGCCATCCTCCAACAAGCACCGTAGAGATGTTTTGCTGCAATTACTTCCCCGACTGGTGATGTGTTTTACTATTTCATCTACCGGACACCAAGCAGCCTCTCACGTGAGCAGAGTTGATCTTTGACTACGCCGGCACCGTCGTCCGTGACGGGCGTTCCTTGGCCGTCCCGTGCCGTCGAAGTTTCTTCAGGACCCATGACGGGACAAAGACAGGTCTGCCCGTTGACCTCCCGTCAAAACGACGGCCGTGCCCGTCGACGGGACGGCGAACAGGTCTAGTTATTCTGAGCATTAGCGGTTGACAAGACGGGTCTCAGATCGGCTCGATTTTTGCGACCTCGGTAGGTAGGCAGGCAGGTAAGATTACACAGTACGCGGAAAATCGAGACGGCCTATCACTACTTCCACGACGCGAGCGAACGTTCGATGTGATCCGGTCCACCCATATTAAAAGGGCCATAACTACATCCACAGCGCGCACTATCGATGTGATGCGACGAAGGTCAAACCGCTGGAAGACTGTTCGGGGCTCGCCTACAAGTGCTGCGCTTTTTTTTTTTGCTCGACCGGCCAGGTTATCGATGTGATGCGAGCAGAAAATCCCGCTGTGTTGCGGTGATCTTACTACCATCATGATACATTAATATTATCCGTCGAGTGATGCGGTGGATTGATCGCTACTATATGTACACAGGCCCCCTCCACTGCACTTCTTTATTCTTCTTCTTCTCCTCCCCTTTTTTCCCTTCTCTCAAGAGCAGAGTACGTTTATGCGCCAGTTTATTTATACCCAATGCTGACTTCTTCTAGGCTCTTTTTTACATTTCATTTCCGTCTTGTGTTTTTTCAATCATGTTCGCTTTCACACATTTGTCCCTTGCGGCTGCAGTTCTCTCTCCCGCTCTCTTCGCCCAAGCAGCCAAAATCCTCGTACAGGTGGGACCAGAGGGCGAGGTGAGTTCAAACTCTTCCACCGCGAAGGTTCATTAACATGGTTGGAATAGCAAATTTTCTCGCCTTCCAACATCACTGCGAATGTTGGAGATGTCGTCTCGTTTGCGTTTTTGACTAAGAACCACGTCAGCGCAGTCTGCTACCGATAACTTGAAATTGTGTTCTAAATTCATTTTGTCCCAGTCGGTCACGCAATCCAGCTTCGCCTCCCCCTGTAAACCGCTGGCAGGAGGCGTGGATTCGGGCTTCCAGTCCGTGTCCGCCAATGCAACGAACATCCCCGAGTTCAGCATCGCCATCAACAACACCTCCAAGCCGTTATTTTTCTTCTCGGCACAAACGGTGTACGCCTTCTCCATTGTCCTGCAGAATTTCCAAGTCGGCTCATCTATGGTAATCCAGTCCCACCAACGAGTGCCAGAGAGGAATGGTGTTCTCCATTAACCAGGCTCCGAACTCTGCCAAATCGTTCGCCGCTTTCCAAGCCGCTGCGGTGGCGTCCGCTACTGCTACTGGCGCTGCTTCAGCCACCCCGTCCGCGGCAGCCAAGTCGTCTGGATCGGAGATTGTTGTGCAAGTTGGAGCGAATAACTCTGTGGGTTTCGCCGAACCCCAACAAAAAGTCGCTAATGGCTGAAACCAGGACGTCTTTTCGCCTTCCAACATTAGTGCCAATATTGGAGATATTGTAACGTTCCAGTTCGTTAGCAAGAACCATGTCAGTGCAATCGTCCTTTTCCATGCCTCCTTCAATTTATGCTTACATGAACTCATCCCAGAGCGTGACACAGACCACCTTCGCCAAACCCTGCTCTGCTCTACTAGCAGGAGGTGTGAACTCCGGCTTCCAACCAGTTCCCGTCAATGCGGCAGCGTTCCCGACGTTCAGCTTCGCCGTCAACAACGCCAGCACCCCCCTCTTCTTCACATCCACGCAAGCTGCGTACGTCTGCCTTCCTGTCCCCTGCCAAGTTTGCTCACATACCCTTGAATATTTGCAGGCTCGTGGAGTGCAATAAAGGAATGGTCTTCTCCATTAACCAAGACCCGAATTCTGCCAAGTCTTTTGCCGACTTCCAGGCCAACGCTGAAGCAGATGTCCCGCCTTCGAAGACCGGCGCGGCTGCCGCCTCAGCTGCGCCGCCTGCCACCACGTCTCCTGCGTCCAACATCCTCGTCCTGGTTGGAGCGAATAACTCGGTGGGTTTTTCCCAATCCCCACAACAAATGGCTAATGATTGAAACCAGGACATCTTTTCGCCATCCAACATTAGTGCCAATGTTGGAGATGTTGTAACGTTCCAGTTCGTTAGCAAGAACCATGTCCGTGCAATCGTCCTTCTCAACTTGAACCCACATTAATATTCGTCCCAGAGCGTGACACAGACCACCTTCGCCAAACCCTGCTCTGTTCTACTAGCAGGAGGTGTGGACTCGGGATTCCAACCCGCTCTCCTCAACGCGCCGGCGTTCCCGACGTTCAGCTTCACCGTCAACAACGTCAGCACCCCCCTCTTCTTCACATCTACGCAAGCTGCGTACGTCGACCTTCCTATCCCTCGAAAAATGTACTTACATACAGTTGGATGGTAGCGAGTGCAACAAAGGGATGGTCTTCTCCATCAACCAGGATCCCAATTCCGCCGTCAAATCCTTCGCTGATTTCCAGGCCAACGCGGAGGCGGATGTTCTGCCCGCCGCCAAGGCCGGCAAGCAGGGGCGCCGGATGCATGCTCGTGACTTCGTCAAGGTAGCACGTAAATGATTGTGTCTCCGGCTCGAGGAACGCGATGATGGACGGCGGAAGGTACACGCGGAAGAAGATTTTGGAGCATTGCATGTATGGAGGGTCAACTCTCAATGGATTTGTTCGAAATATGGCTAGATTGCGTGGGGCGACATGAAATGTAGACAGCAACTGTTTGGACATATATCATGGTTGATAATCTGGAAGTTTTCTGGGGGGCGCCAGGGATAGATGGAGGTAGGCCAATCACATCCGGTGGATCGACCCTGGTCCCTTACTATGTGGCTGACGAGTACCCCTTTCACCAAACGCATGTGATCCGGTCCCGCATGCGTCTGAATTTGAGCAGATAGTATGCGATGGAGGGAGACAAACGGCATGCAAGTACCTCGACAAGCGCCATCAACATTCGCTCGTATCCTTCTCCCAAGTACCAAGCCTGCTACACCACTCCCAAGTCGCGCACGCGCATGAGCGACGTCCGTGCCCTCATGATCAGGCTCCGTCTGCAACTGAAAAACGAGCCTGGTCCCTTGCGCTTGGGCTCGATCATCCGCGGCGGCATTCGTTTGGGTAAGATACATGCTTCAGGACGGCGGGAAGAGGCAGGGGAGGGCAATGGTGCAAAGCGGAGGCGTACTAGTACTGCGGAGGAGAGCTGGAGAAAGGTTAGTGAGCGATAGATGGATGAGAAACAGGAAGACATACACAATCTCGCCCGATGCGGACACGTTCTTCTGCTCCAATCTTCACATCGATGTCGCTACCGCAACTACTTCCCTACCCACACCTACGTTCCCGTTGATTTCCGCACTCCGCCTACGCCGAGGGAGGTACGGCGCGTCTAGTTGGCGCGTCTTGTTGGTGGAGCGGTCAACGCCTCCGCCAGTCACCCCCGGGTTCCGTCTCTCCGTCTTCGCAGCTACGCAGCGCTATCCCCGCGGGCGTTCGGATCCACACCGCGTTCGCCCTCTGCTCCCCTCTCGCTGCTGGTCCCCTGCTGTCTCCCGCTGCACCCCCCCTCCTCCCCCCTCCCCGAAGTACTCAGCCGCCACGAAGCGAGCGCCGGCAGCGAGCCTACAATCACGACTCCATCTCGGACTCTGACACGAGCGTCAGCTTTGGGCGGTGCGTGGTCGCGATCGTGTCCTAGAGGTGGAAGGAGGTGAGGGCGAGAAGGACACGGGGAATGGGTGCGTGGTGGGCAGAGATGGGGAACAAGCGGCGTCGGGGACCTGCGCAGAATGGGAGGGACGCGTAACCTCGACCCCTACTCTGTATACGATCCGAATCGCCTCGCCCGCACTTCCGAGGGACGCGCGCATGCTCCCGAAGAAGATCGTGCCGCGAGACTGCGTCAATCGGGTCGCGATGATGCTGCGTGCGGTGTCCGTGCCGAGGAGGGTGCGGAGGGTGAAGGTGCAGCGAGTGCCTGTCGCACGTGAACAAGGACGATGAAGATGCGGACGCGGATGGAGGTGGGGGAGCGTCAGCCACGCGGGGTACATGCCACAACGGAGGACGGGAGCGCCGTGGGCGAGCTCTGCGAGGGCCTGTCGCGGCAGGAGCGCTATGATGGCTGTGTCGGGTCGAGTACACGCGCGCACTACGCCCACGTCGGCAGGCGTGCGCATGGAGGGAGGCGGGCTACGGGCTACAGGTAGGCGTCAGGGACACGCAAAAAGAGGTAGGGGAGACGCGTACGAGGACTGGAGCATGGGGACGCACACCAGCGCTGTGTCTTCCTCCTCCCTTCGCGCAGTGCAGTGAGTCCGCATTGATGACCTTCTTGCGGTGCCCGCAAGTGATCGGGTCCTGAAGAGAGCAGTAGAGGCCTTTGCCAAATACAAACAACCGCGGATCAACTCTTCTCCGATGAGGCCTGGGGTTGATATGCAGTGGCTCGATATGTAATAGGGCGCTGTTGTGATTGCGTCAATGTTCAACAACTGCGCTGAGATACGAATTGCCACATACCGAGTTTTATCCTGACCAACCCAGCGGCGAACGGGAAGGTAGCGTGAGAGGCCGCACTGGCAGTAGCCTGCGAGGCTCATTTATTTGTGAACCGATCTAAGGCAACCCGTGTGTTAAACACACCCACAAAACAGATCCCTTGGAGGAGAACTGTCATAGCGCTTTAAGAAAAAGTCTTCAACGCATCTGTCAAAATCACTGGAAGAATTCGAATCGTATTATTAACGTCCTTGCACTTCGGGAAGCGAGAGGGGCGTTGGCGTTGGCGTTAGCAAAATGAACAGCGGCCGATGGAATCGAAACACAATTATTTCGACAACTTCCAGGCTGTTCTGCCGACGCGCGACGAATGGGAAGAAACTCGGAGCGAGCTATTGGACCGAGCGGACAATCTCAAGAGCCGTCTTTACCGCATGATTCAGTTGCGAGCTGCAGCTCTTGATTCATCACTTGTTGCAGTTTTATTACAATGGACATCAGGGTTACATTAACAAACATGATAGCGGTCAACATTGATTCAGCCAAAGATGGCGTTGAGGACAGGATCCGACTATGATTAGGACTCGTCAACCCAATGTTCAGTCTCAAAGGTGGAGCACGAACCTTGACCATCTCCTTGTAAGCAAGAGTCTTGCCAACAATGGTGTCCACCTGGATTCATCGAGTTGGAAATCATCAAATGGCAGGGGAGAAGAGACTAACCCGAGCGCGCGAGACAGGGGCGAGATGATACTGGATGTCGTGGCCGCCATGCTCTGTACAGACGACTTCGTGACACTCCTCACCGTCGGCAGTAAGCTTGGAATGCAAGGCGTCGACGAGCGCATCGTGGCCGTGATCAGACGCGTCCATAATCCAGGCTCCATATGTGTCAGCAAGGCGGAGACTGTCCGACGCGTGGAGTACGGAGCCGACAACTCCACGACTCAGTACGGCGGCATTGGCAGACCTGTCGAGCGTAAGATACACTCCCCTGCACATTCCGCAAACGCATTAGTTCGAGCGGAACATATGTGCAAGTTGGATCCTCATACGCAGTTTTCTTGGTAAAGTTTAGGTAGAATTCCTCGGCTTTCTGAGAAGGAAGCCTGGGTAAGAGACGGAGGAAACAAGGAGGTGCAGTTGTACCTTGTAGTTCCGGATTTCAGGGATGCAGCCGAACACGATCTGCGTCAGCGGCGTCAAACAGAGCTACGAGAGGTAAAGTCAGGACCGTACAAGCTGAATGTCGCCGTTCATATAACTGTCGAGGATTGATTGGGCAGTCAAGGCTGTCACAATGTAAGAGTGCGCGAGGGACCAGATGGCGCAGTTTGCTCACCGTCAGGGTGGCTTGCGGGAATACGGTCACCAGGTTCACCGATGCCGTGCGGGGGAGAGTCCGTGAAGAGGAGGACAATCTTCTGCACGGGGTCCCTCCAAGACGACCTCAAGACCGCATCGAATGCGTCAATCTGCGCCTCCGGTCCATCACCGCCTCCAGACGCGACAATGTTGTTCAACTGTTTCTCCAAGGCGGCGCCATCCGTGACGAATGGGTTCGAGTCATGCACGATCCACGCATCACCTTGCTCCCTATGATCGCGAAAGGCGACAACGCGGTAGCGCGCGCTACCACCTTTAAGCCTGGCCCCCTTTGCAATTTTTTCAACATATTCCCTGGCTGTTTTGCGCGCCGCGTAATGTAAGGCTGCTGACTGCCGGTGGCATCGTGAAGAAGTACAATATCACTGGATAAAATTGTCAGAATGCTACACAAACAGGTGACGGAAAAGCCTTACATGTCGCGTGGCTTGTTCTGATTACCGTTCGGCTGGGGTTTGAGAGCGCCTGGCATATTGCTGAAACTGAGTGCGCTGCGCTGATGAGTGTATCCCAAGCACCGATAAGCTTATATACCCGCGCAGTCCTTACAAATCAGGTGCGGTCCTCGGCAGAACTGTCGGAAACGACGGCAAAGGACAACGTTAATTGAACAACGTGGAGCCTGTGGGCGCGCCTCCGGCGCCCGGCCAACCTCGTTCGGGAAGTGTGGCGATCTTCCGTGCAAGCTGTCTGTCACAACCGTCTTAAAGATGACCAGAGACTCTGAGACTCAATTGGTAGAGATTATCTTTGAACAGCATGAATGGTCCATGTATACACACCTTCCATGCCAACTAGCCTCGGTGAACAACAAACGCCGGTGGACAATTGAAAGCGCGTCTTGCCTGTGCGAATCAGAAATTTTTTGAAGAACTCGACGACACACAACTTGAAGGAACGCACCTTCTCCGTCGTTGTTTCCCATCTAAGCCGGGCTGTTAATTAAATGGATCTGCAGAGCGGGTTAACGCAGCTTGCTTCACAACCACTGCATTCAGCGACAAACAAGCCAAGCGACGGCATCGCCGCAGCTAGTCGCCCCGTTTGGCCAAATGTTCAACGAACCGGTCTGACACTCGGATGACATTTGAGTGACTAGTATCTAACCGAATTACTAGCGCATACTCAGCGGTTCTTCTGGCTGATAGGACACGGAGGGAACTCGCGGCCGACAGCATGGGAGAAAGGAAAGGCCGAGAGTGAGCTAGAAGCTCATTGACAGGAATCATCTGCCATCGTGCAAGGAGGCAGAATGAAAAGGTAGCAGTATCGACCTGCCGGAATGCCAGACTTGGAAGTCGGAATATGTGAAAGCAATAACGCAATCTTTGGGAAGAGGAGCCCAGGAACCCGGCAGGTTCTAGGGTGCTCTGTGAGTGAGGCAACCGGAAGGCCACTTCCGTGATATCCACATGCCAGGACTTGGGTGGTGGGTAGGCTGTACGAGAGTGCGGGAAGCAGGAGCCTGGAGATGATCTGAGTCCCCGATCATTCGCACTCTCTTAGTCAGCCGGGTTTGTGCGTCACCCCATTTGTGATTCATATTTCCGAAACATTTGGTAAAAATGTTCGAGATATTCTATGCAATATGTCACCTAGCTGATGGAAGACATTTGGGAGATATTTCCGACAAAAATATCGCAAAAACATCTAGTCAAGGTTCACACCATATTTTAGCAATGTCTCACAGATATGTGCTGATGTAATCTCAGAAAACGCTTCAGGGATTGCATTCCTTTTATTGTGGGAATGTTAAAATCTGGAATGTTTTAAAAATACCTATCACAAATGGTGGTGTAGCACACGCTATCATCCTCCAACTCTGGACACAGTTAAATCAGCAAAGTAAATAACACACTTTCCAATCTATTGACCACCCCGTGGAACCAACTCCAACAGAATGCTGGCCCGTACGCTGCGCAGTGCGTTCACGATAAAAATCCCAAGTACGGCGGTACTTGTTCGATTGACGTGTTATCTGACTTACCTTCCGAACGAGCTGTCTGTCACCGACTGTATAAAGCTCCACCAAGTGCCAACCAGACGCTTAAATTCTTCAATCGAGTCTATATCGGACAGGTACGATCAAATTCCGTATCTGTAGTCGGATAAAGAGGTCTAATATCTGAACGTCAAGTAGCAAGTCGTATTTCTTGTCGCCACACTTCCTTCCTCGTGTTGCCATGGCGCCTAGCAAAACACAGCTTGCGGCTCTCTGGCCTAATCCTGGCCCTTCCTTGTCGGCGGATACGCCTGCCCGATGGCCCGGAAGCTCCCCCGAATCCACCGCAGCCGCGCGAAAATACCTGCAACAAGACTATGAGCAACACCATGGGTATGCACGATCTTTCACATCCGATGGACTCTAGCTTAACCGCAACCCATGCAGGTTCTTCAACTACAGGGGCGCGCACAACCACACACCCTTCCATATACTCGTTGAGTGGGCGCTGGGAGGGAGCCCGGCGCATCTAGAGGCGATTTGGGACCAGCACGTCGCCCTCGAGCGATACGCGTACCACTCACCGGGGTCTATCACCCCACAGACGTTTGGCGACCATCTAGGCGACGAGGAGTACTACCAGGCGTATCTCTACTTCTTCTCCGATCTTGTGCTCAAAAAGCCTGTTCACGTCCGTGCTAGAAGAGTGGGTTTTTCTCGCTCAAGGCAAATTTTGACACCAACAGCCACGGGCAACAGCCCGAAATGCTGAATCGGTTGCTGGCGGGCATCCTGCACCCCATGCTTTACGTTGGATATGGACTCGAGTTCAGGTACCTCACTATTCTCTTTGGCTCTCATCCCACAGACGTGCTCAACCCTCGTTTCGCAGCCTGCCCGGTCTTGTAGCTGAGGGTACGCGTCTCCCTACACTCTGGGGCGAGAGAGCGTTAATTATTGACGACCCCAACAGGACTCGCACAAGCCGCTGTGCACAAAATCGTGCCGTCTGTGTTAATACCGAGAAGCATGTTCGACACGTCGACCACGGGGGCGCATCGGCCAGGAACACACGCATTCAGTATCGCTGCGCGTATCCTGCGTGATAGCACGTTCAGTAACTTCGTCGGCGGATTCGACGCCGCGCAGTCGAAATTCGGCATGGACATACAGCGGTATGCGGAGGAGTGGCTCGTGGACGGGATGAATGCCAAAGAGGTCGCCAAGAAGGTGCAAGAGCTGGTTTTCCTCAACGTAATGACATATGCCGTGGGCGGATGGCGTGACGGGGAAGGATTCCATGACGCTGAATTCACGTTGTCAGTTCTTCCGCGACAAAAGCAAGGGCACTTATACTGATGCCATCGTATGCAGGATGCACCTTGTTACCAGCTCAATGACCCTGTCATCGTACATGGCGGTCGTTTCATCCCCGGCATCGAAATCACTCCTCCTCCGCGCATACTTCTCGCGTTTCACTTTCCACTTGGGTTTCCCGCGGCCGGCCTCCCCTCCCTATCCGCTCCTTCTTTTCGGCGCCGATCCTCACAGAGTTCCCCGGCCCCGCGCCAGACCCATCCGTCTCTGCATTCCCCAACCCGACTTCCCCCCTTCGCGGTCACTCCGAACCTGTGGCTGCAGGTCATTCAGTCTGCATTAGTGCACCCCGATGATCATCTGTCCAAAGTTCAGCGCACCCTCGCGCATTACGGGTCGTTGTATGGCAACATTGCCGCCGGAGAGTTCAGAGGCACAGAGCTGCAAGACAGCGAGCTGATCGATGGAACATTGTTTGTGAGGACAGCTGCGTTAACGATGGAATGGATGGGGAGGATCCGGGAGGGCGAGCCGGCTAGGCTTTGGGGGGACGATCCTAATTTCCCAGAGGCCGCGATCCCGTGAAGGCGATGAGGGTGAGAAGGATGGCAGATGGCTCCTTTTTGAGGTTCCAACTTTTACATTTTGTGCTTGGCCTTTTTGCGCTGTTCTACCGCTACCGGGAAATTATTAGCATGATATTCTGAACTTCAACATGGGCAACCACCGAATCCTGGTCGTCTGGCGGGGAGTGAAGGGGGGCCTCGAAGCTTAATGCTCACCTGAATCGTCGGTGACGCTCATTCCGATTTCGTACGTGCGGCCTCGGAACACGATGGATCTCTGGGAGCAGATTCGAAATTGAAGCGAGAAACGCCGCAGAACGGCGCGAGTCTGTCCCTAGCTCAGGTCGGATTAATCAAACCATGTCTCTACGTGAAGTTGGATTAATCCGGATTAAGCGGATTAAGCAGGGGTACTGGGCAGCATAATATTGCATTGAATACTATCCATAGCTATCTACTAACTACTTAAGTGGATTAAACCATCTGCGCGGATTGAGCCGGTGACGAATAGTAAGCGGATTAAGCAGAACCCGTGGATTAAACGGATTAAGCAAATAAGCGGATTAAGCTAGGTAATCGGATTAAACCAGCGACGCGGATTAAGCCGTATAATTTCAAGCCAAGAAAAAAAACTTCGAACCATCCACCCGATTAATCCACTACGCCCAATGCCTGATTAAGAAGGAGCACACGTGGTATTACCTCCTTTAGGCTTCCACCACGTAAATGCGACAAGCCGGTATCCATGCACCGTTGTGCAGAGGGCCCCAGTCTCCGAGTATAACGACCGCCACCGTAGTCATAATCACCACCCGCAGTTACTAGGGCCTGTGATAACATGTTAAGCCGCAACCGTGTACTGAGCAAATCTACCGCCCAGTCAGACTTGAGCATTGATCATGGATGCCTCGCTTACTCTGGATTCTCGTTGCCGTCGCCGTCGCCGTCGCCGTCGTCATCGTCGTCTGTTGCCCATGCGTGCTCCTGATCATCCTCTTCTGACGACTCTTCCTCGTCTGCCTCTGTCTCCGCCATCTGCTTATTTGCCTCCTCTTTCTTCGCCGCTTCCAATACAGCATCCAGCATCTCCTGGTGCCTGCTCCGCCTTTGCATCACAAAATCCACCAAGTCTAGGTCGTCCTCCACGATGGCCCCATACTTCGGACCAAGGGTTTGGTGCGCTGGCAGCAACAGCCGACCCTCCGACTCGCGCTTCGAGAACATATCTGCCTTCTGCTTGGCGTAAGCGATGTGGCCGATGTCCTCCGGATTTTGCGTCTCTGCAAGTCGTGTCCACGTCTCCCTGTACATTGCAAAACTTCGAATCGTTGTCCGCCAATCCGCCAACAGGATTTCCACCTGCTCTCTCCACCGCTCCATCTCCGCCTCCGCACGAAACCATTGGATAGTATCCCCTGTCCCACGGGTCACAATTGGCTCGTCGCGCGTAGACTGAGTCGCCTTCGAACGCCAATGCCGACGGTGGATCACATGCCACCCGTTCACACAGCAGCGAGGTGTCGCCGTTGGCGAGCGCGAGGAGTTTTTTCATGCGCCCTACGTTGACTGGGCGGCGCTTGGTGGAGATCGAGGAAAAGGAGGAGATCATGAAAGACGCCAACGCCCGGGCGAAGGCCGAAAAGGAGAAGATCATGAAGGACGCCAACGCCCGGGCGGACTTGCTGGAGGAGATTGAGGAAAAGGAGAAAATCATGCAGGAGGCCCGGGCGAAGAGCATGCTGCGGGCCATACAATTCTACAACCCTGCGGTAAAGGCGGCGTGGAATGCGTTGTCTGTGGAGGAGCAGCAGGAGTTCAACGAGAGGGCGCTGGCTCTCCGGAACGACGTGGGAATTAACCAGGCCTCTTTCGAGGCGGCGATCTGGGCTGAGACCGAAGATTTCCTCAAGACCGGACAGTTTGGGGACATGACAATAACGATCTTGTTCGGCTATCGAACGCCCGACGATGAATTGCGGCGTGGGCAGTGAGTAATGTGAATGGATCGATATATCTTCTAACTATCAATCTAGCGTTTCGTCGACCTCGGCGTCCGTTGGCAAGCGTTTCGACGATCCTGGAAGCTTCTGGGATGAGGTATATCAACGATGGGCTGACTTCACGGAGGAAGCCCTTCCTCGTTAGTTTTTTTTTACCTATGTCGATGCTCCCGGACTGACTGTGTATCCTAGCGAAAACAGTCAAATCATCGTCCGAGATCGACATCCCTTTGGATACAGACGGCACGCCGATCTTCCCAGAAGTGGATTTGGATGCAACCCCTGCCGCAACGGTGGCCTCGACCATCAAACAGTTTTGTTCGTCGTTTGTGGGGTAAGTCTGGATTGATTGGCTCTGACATCAGTGTCTGATGCTGGTTCATAGCGCATCGCCGACCTTCCGACTCATTCACCTGGGACAAGGCTGCTGCCCATTACGACAAAACTCGCTTCACGATGCCTGTCGCAATGGACATGGTCGAGTCGGTGAGCGGCGTGAGGGCCCTCATGTTGGCGGAGTTCTTCAAGGGTCTTCGAGATGAAGAGCGCTTCGTCTTCGATGCAGAGGCTCCCGAGGTACATATCTAGCGACCATGGTCCCTTCTACGCTCACACTTTGTACAGAACGACCATGGCGATGGCGACGAGGGTAATGGCGAAGAGAGTCCTCAGGTACGTATCCGGCGGACCGGTGTCCCTTTCCGCGCTCACACATTCTGCAGGACAACGGCAGCGGCGACAAGGGCGCGAAGACTCCTGAGGTATGTATACCGTTCATGACCAATTCTGCGCTAACATTTTCTACTCTACAGGACGATGGCAACGGCGACAAGGGCGGGGAGACTCCTGAGGTAGGTATACCGTTCATGACCAATTCTGCGCTAACATTTACTCTACAGGACGATGGCAACGGCGACAAGGGCGGGGAGACTCCTGAGGTATGTATACCGTTCGTGACCAATTCTGCGCTAACATTTTCTACTCTACAGGACGATGGCAACGGCGACAAGGGCGTGGAGACTCCTCAGGTATGTATAATCGTGCTTCTAACCAATTTCGCGCTAACATTCTACTCTATAGGACGATGGCAAGGGTGCACAGAACGAAGATGACGCCTCCGGCGGGAGGAAGAGCCAGAAGAAGAAAAAGGCTGGGAAGCAGGCGAAAGCCAAGGCCAAGGTTGTGTTCTTAGTTACCTGTGATCGTGAGTGTGGCTGAGGCGGGTGAAACACAGCCGAAGGAGAAGGACGTGGGCGCGGCGTGGGCAGCACCGAAACGCAAGCACGCAACGAATGACAAGGTATGTGAAATGGACCGGTGCCATGATGGTGCTCTTACTCTCACGTAGGTTGAGGAACCGCCGTCCAAGAAAGCTCGCGTCGACGCCGGCGGCGACCCTGCGACGGGCGATGGTACCGCCCCCCGTCCGAGGCGTCATAGGCGGGGCGGTAGTGAAAGTCCCCACCGCCGTGGCGAAGCCTGTTCAGAAGGCACCGAAGGAGAAGGGCATGAGGGGTTACGCCTGGGTCAACGAAGCGCAGGATGGGGGGGCATAGAGTGACCACAAGGTATGAGTTTTCATATTGCTGCGACGGAATTTCTGACTCACACTGCCTTAGACAATCTAGATAGAGGAAACACTGTATTTCTCTTGGTTTCTAATAGAAGGGACCTATGCCCATTCCAGCTGTGCGCGTTGCCGTTGCGTTTCTTGAACTAGCAAATCAGCGTGTCCCTTCCGCAGTTCGATTGCAAGTCCGTTGTTTCTCTCCACATCTAACCCTCACAGGAGTCGCCCGCGGCTTAAAACGTGACACAGGCCCTAGTAACTGCGAGTGGTGGCGATGACTGCGGTGGCGGTCGTTATACTGGGAGACTGGGGCCCTCTGTCCGACGGTGCATCGGTCCTGGTCTGTCGCATTGACCTGGTGGAAGCCCAAAGGAGGTAGTACCACGTGTGCTCCTTCTTAATCAGGCATTTGGCGTAGTGGCTCAATTGGGTCGAATCCGGTGAGTTGGCTTCTTTCTGCCGGTCTGATTAATGCGCTCACTCCGATTAATCCGCTTAATGCGTTACACAGCTTAATCCGCTCAATACGCTTCGAACGGCTTAATCGGCTTATTCGGCTTCACACCGCAGCAAACAGCTGAATCCGCCCCAACGGGCTTAATCCGCTTCAACGGCTTAATCGGCTTATCATCGCAGTGGACGGATTAATCCGCTTAGAGTAGTTGGTAGATAGCTATGTATGGTATTCAATGCACTATTAAACTGCCTAGTCTGCTTAATCCGCTTAATGCGGATTAATCCGACTTCACGTTGAGACATGAGTTGGATTAATCCAACCTGGGCTGGATTTATCGCGAGTGAGTTAGCTGCGGGGCGGTGCGGGGCGGTGCGTGGCAAGTAAACATCCATCCGTCCAACAATTTGGGACCAACTTGCTCCGCCGGACACATGTGTCTAGGTTGCAATTAAAGGTGCGGCGGCTTGACCATCGTAACGGACGGTGCTCGGACTGGCGTATGTGCATGGTCGAATCGACGAGCACTTATAGAAAAATAGACACCTTTACTGTGACAATATTTTTCTTCAGGGAGAAGATTTTTCCGTTGGATTGCGTCCAAGGAACGAGCACACCCCCCAGAACTGAAAAATTGAAACCCTGCACAATGATGCTCGGTTGTGATTGTATTCAAGCGGGAAAATCAATTGAACAACGGCGGGGCTTTGAAAATCTTCTGGGATAGTTATTTTCGCTAAATAAGCTTTTGCAACCGCGTTCGTTCCTTGTTAAACATTCGTACGCGGGCTGAAATTTGAACAGTCACGTGTAGATCCTAGTTCAACTCCACCGCCGCTCCACACAATCCCCGCAGGGTTTTTCGTGCGTATCTTTTGGCTCCATCATGCTGGGGTACTCCACACTCTCTTGGGCATATTGAGAACCTACGGACCCTAAATTATTACTCGAGACCGGTTAATGAAACTCATGATCACCCAACGTTGCTGAATAACCCCCTGAAGCGAATGCGGTTGACAAAATCTAGTGAGCATGGATCACCATGGTAGTGCGAGGAATGAAGCACTTTGGAGCTGCTTTGGGTGAGTATGTTGTTGCCGGGGGAAGGGTTCACAGCGCGCAGGCAGACTACCAAGAGGACTACGATTTAGTCATTGACACTTATAGGGGACCTTTGTATCCATACTTGATACGAGTGTATCTGTACACTCGCTTGGGAATATTGAGGACCTACGCCACCTAGATTATCACTCGAGACCGGTTAATGAAATTCATGATCACCCAACATTGGTGAATAAGCATTGAAGCGAATGTGAATTCAGAAGCTACATACACAGACTCCGAAAATTGCGCGGGAGGAGTATTCTACTGGATAGAATAACTTCAGTCGACTTCAACTTTGAGGATCTCGACCGCCCTGAGTCGAAGACCAGCCCGCCTCCCAAAGTCAGCTCTGTCAGTCCCTCCAGCGTTTGGGACGACACGTCGCGCTCGCGGTCCACAGGCCACCAAAGATCCGGCTCAAAGGACGCGTGTTCGCCGTCGATGCAGCAATCTGAGCGTGCTTGTACGCGGGACGTAATGGCGGCCAGATACACAGTGTCGGTGAGTCCAAGAACGGATGCGAGTCTCAAGGAATGGAGCTTGGGGATAAGTGTCGTGGAGTCGGGGTCGTATGCAAGTCCCTGGAGAAGGAGGTCTGTGATTACCAGTTCCTCGCGCAGAACGGAGTCCGAGATGAACAACTCCTCTAGCCCCGGCAGCACTTCAAGACATCGCAATAGGTCGCTATACTTCACAATCGCATGGATTTGGAAGCGGATGAGATGGTTAGCAAACCGAGACCGGTCTGCGAGGGTGCGGAAATGATCTGTAGGCCAATAAGGTGACCAGTTGCGATCGCGGGGGGGTGGGAGTGAACGATTGCAGGGATGGAAGAGTGAGGGAGTCGAACATTTGGCTGACAACAAGTCCACTGTCGGCATCTGCTATGAAGGATGAGATGCGCACATCCGAGGAGATCGATGACCAACCTATGTCGTGAGGATGGTCCGGAAGATTAATACGAAAGGTCGAAGTGGCGAGGTTGGTGGCATACGTCAATGGAGAAAGGGATCCAACGGGATCGAAAGGGCGGCCCTCTCCAATGAATGAAAAGTCGATGATTTGGGTCGATGGAATATCAGGCACGGCCTGAACTTCGCCGCCGAAAGTGAACTTTGTGATCCGAGGTGTCTCTCAGAAGATATCCAGGGCCTTCGAGGGCGCAATGAAGTGGAGAGTTTCCAGTCGACCGGGGTTTCCCCTTGCATCGGTTAGTTATTGGTGGAAGTCCGTGTCGGACGAGAGGTAAACGTCCTGCCAGCGGGCGGCATGTTTGCAGAGCAGTTCGAGGATAGATTGCTCATGGGGGCAGTACCTTCAGACGGTGATTCCCATCGTTAAAGGATGAGTGTCTCCTCGGTTCAAGGCCGTCTCGAGCAGAGAAAGTAGAGAGTCCGGGGTTATAGTCCACTTGCTCCAAAGGGTTGTGTCAAGGGCTGTCGTGGACCAGATTTTTGGGGTCCCCATCGCCACATGGTACCACAGGGAAGAAGCCTTGAAGCAAAGTCAAGAAAAGCAAGGCCAGTAAGTGGTTACTCACCTGTGCTAATTGAAGTAGATGTCGTCCAGAAAGCCGGTCAACTTCCTAATTTGGAGTCGTAGTCCTCGACACTTCATAAATTTCTGCCGGAAAAAACATTGAGAAAATCTCTGCCAGTAATTCCGCGGGGAGGCAGCGAACTGGAGAAAATACACCCGACATCCGTCGGCATAAGAAGAGTACGGCGTTCAGAGGTCAAATGATTTTGAAGTCTCGATACACTGCGGGGATCAATTAATTTTTCTCATGGAAAAAGAGCCTTTTAAAACGGGAGATTTTACCAATCCTTTGTTTTCCATGGAGGAAAACAGAGTAACAAGGAAGCTCCTTTGTTCGTGGGTTTTCCAATTGAGAAAAACGCTCCTTGTAAAAATCTCCCGTTTTAAAATGGCCTTTTTCAATGGGAAAAATTTATCTATCCCCGCAGTGATATCTCCGTGTCGCATCGATCGAGCTCGGCGGGTATGGCGGAATCGTTGAGCATTAGATTTAGAGCGCAGAATGTTGTGGAGATGTGCGATCTGTATGGAGAAGGGGCGACGCGAAAATGCATCAGAGGTTTTTTAGGGGGTCAAGCCACCAGAGGCCATGGTGGTTTGTGCTCTTGAACGCTTCACTGGGGACTCGTCAGCACTGTGGAAAACGGAACACGCGAATTTCACGGTACCCCACAGTGAAGTTCGCGTTTCACGGGTTTTTCGGGTGAAAAGAAATTTTCGCGGTATGTGGTGAATATTTCATTTCACTCCACTTTGAAGTGAAACGGGGTTTCACTATCCCTCTCCAGTGAAATTCACCCAGTATGACTGCCGCAAGATAACATATATCATTCTCAGAACTAGTGCTACCCCTCGTTCGAATCTCCACTCGCATCCTCAACGAGGTTAAATTTGGCAGCAACTTCGGGCCGGAGGAGGCATGCCCATCGTTTCTTACCGACCGGAATGCGTCCCGCCAGACAGTCGATGCTCTCGACGTCAATCACCTGCGAAGGAGCCCCGAGATCTGAGGATTTTGCATCGAAACACCCGATGCCCGTGGGAAGTTGGCGGATTAACTCCGCGTCTGCAACCGCTGCAAGAAGGATAATTCTCTCTCGCATGGAGTCAACACGTTCTTGCCCGCCTGCATCGCGTCGCGCGGGAAATTCGGGGGGAAGGGTCAGGGCAATGAATTTGCGGACTTGACCAAAAAAAGCCTTCCGCAGCAGAATGACAGGTAAGTTTGGGTACCGCTCGTTCTTGTCAACCTCGAGAGTAAACTAGATTATGATCAGTCATTGGATTCGGCCTCATTATTGGTGTTGTACGTACCTTGATAAAAGTCGCATCGCGTACGGAGTCCGGGGAGTTATGATAGGTCGAAACCATGTCCCAAGCATGGATGACATCACTGCCGCCGAGCCGTTTAAGCTTTCCCCACAATGATAGCTGTGCGGGAAGATAATTATGTGCCTCGAGGCGAGAAAGTTCGTAGTTTGTTGCGAGGTATGAAGCAATTTTGTTCCGCAAAGGACTGTCCACATCCATTGTACGGTGCGGATACACCATACGAATATCCGCATCTGAAAATTGGTCAAGAATAGGTGACGGTAGAAAATATAAGACCACGTACAATCATCGAATGCGAGTCCCGTATCATCCATATTCTTCTGCGGACTGAGATCAAGCTCAGCAGTAAGGCCGTACAGCAATTTAATCTGGCTGAGCTGGGCGACATCTCGTATCCGATGAGCAAGACTGACGAAAGGGTATTTTCGGCTCTTGACGGACGGTACAAGAGAGCCGCAGAAGCGCTCCATTACAAACGCCCAGAAACACCACATAGGTCCGATTTTGCGAATATTGTCGGCGACGTGCAATAACGCGTGAACAGGGAGGGTGCAAGCACTCAATCGCGACTCCTTGTACTGGTAATAAAACCTATTTCTTATTTTTAGAGAAAGAAAATGTCACAACAGGTGTACGCACTCTTCATATTTTTGAACCCATGTCGCAAATCCAGTCTCGATCTCGCCGATTTCCTGAGATGTCAACTCGAATCGCAAACACTTGATGATGAGGATGACCAATTGGACAAAATGGTCGTAATAACACTGGCGTGAGAAACGATTATATAGCACAGCGGGGGCGAGAAGGGTTGTGAAAAGGAACCAAGACTCTGCGGTACACTGGTAGCGATCGTTGATGATGTTCGGAACCCGCGCGCCGAAGGCAGAGGGAATGGTGGAGCCGGACTTCGCACACGCCTCGCCGATGGCATCTGCAACGGATCGCGGTAGCTCATAATCTTTGGACCCGCCATCCAAATCCTTGAATGTGCCGGTCCAATGATCAACGAGCATGGGAATGATATTTTCGACAAGATGCATCAAGTCGTGAGGGAATGAGTCGGGGAAAGATAGGCTGGAGAGTTTCGCAAGGAGGGGGACACCATTGATTCCGTACCGCTTCGCACGACGGTCCTGCTCTGCATCGTTCGGCGCCTCCTCAACCGCAACTGCATGGCGGATGAATTGTTCGTGCGACCGTAAGGGCAGATTCAACGGATCATAAGACTTGCCGTTGTCGCGATACAGAGGGGTGTAATGGGCAGTGGATTTGGGGTGAGTGCTGTCTCGGATAGACAGAATGCGACATGCCCGGCATGGAGAGATACCGCCGTGGCCCTTCATCCGCATTAATTTTGCGACGGCTGGCATGTCTCCAAAGAGCGCGATGAGGTAAGCGCGAAGGACGAACTGGCGCATATTGCGGCGATCGAACGCCGGCACGCCGCGCGTGAGAGCTAGAAGCTCCTCCACAAATGGGAAGAGGAAGGAATCCATGTCCTTGGGCGCTTTTGGACCAGGAATAACACCGACGCAGAGTAGATATATCAGCCAGGTACGAATTTCGGGTGGAAGGTTGTATAGAATAATAATGATAGGCCAGCACGTTTTTTTGCGATGCTTGAACGGCCCGAATCCATCGGTGGACGCTCCCATTGCAATATCGCTCGGGGCCGAGAAGAATTTGTGTGGGAGCGTTTTGTCTTCAATGGTAACTTTGGTCCGACAGAGACGTTGGTAGTGAGTACCACCAAATACATCGGTGGTTTTGTTGTCAACGCGCTTGTAGTTCGCTCTGTAATCGAGCTTCTCGGCCATGGCGGTGTCCTGGAACAGGTTTACGAGCCGAGGAATGAGCGGGAGGTATTGGAAAGTGCTCCGCGGGCGACCAGCCGAATCTCGACGGGGTTCGCCACAATCCTTGAACGGACAGATGTCGAGATCTGCGTAGGTGTCGGTGTAGCAGCAGCAGGAGTTGGGGCAACAGTCATACTTCACTGGAGTGACACCAGAGAGGAAGGCGACCTGTGTTCGAAGGCGTTGACGAGAGGGAAGGTCGGCGAGCTCAGGAAAAGCCCGACCGGGCTTGTCGTATGCCCGGGCACCAAGGTCCGTGTCGACTTTATAATTATGGGCACGGATCGCTTTCATTTCGTCTGCGGTGAGCTTATGACCTGTAGAATTTCTCAGTGGTGAGCAGTGCAATTAGAACACGAGCAACTCCATACCTCGAGTTGCAGCATCTACATTGAACACTTCTTCCAGGCGCTCCTGCGCCGAGAGGCCTTGGAGCCACGGCGCGGCCTGAAAATCATCGCCCAATGCGAGATCATCTTCTTCGTCCGAATCTTCCCAAAAAATCTCGTCGGGACGCCCCTCAAAAGGGTCTCCGTCCGATTCCGAGTCGCTCTCCCTCCCATCAGCATTGTCAGAATTTTCCAACAAGTCTGGGTGCTCGCAATCTGAAAACACTACATCCTCCATCCCCATATCATCATCGTCTGCCTCGGGTACCACAGGCTCTGAGACCGTCCTCAGAAGAGTGCTGGCTGGCTGCGACCGCAGTGTTTCCAGGTAAAGCCAGTGCCTCAAGCCTCAAAAGTCGGCGGCGCTGCTCTCCATAATTATGTTGTTGCGCTACAAGAACCGATTTTGCGGTCTTCTGGCGGAGATGCTGCGCTGAGTATCGCTTGTGACCGGTTCCCCGCAGCAAGCACATGGGCGTCGGTCTCGAGCCATTCAAGAAAATTGAGCGAGAGACTCGGAGAGAACCAAGAGAGAACGAAAAAGTATTGAAACAGTGGGTGACTTCCCGCAGGACTTAAACATTTTAGTTGAGTTTCCGAGGGGGTGCCAGTGATGTCGGATAGGAACTTATTCAAAATTTTAAGTCGTGAGCGATTCCCATAAGAATTTTTGGGACTTGCTAGCGGAAAGATTCAAATCCCAGTTAGATCTTATCAGCACTGATAACGGCGTGTCTCGTGCGTGTCTGTGTACGCCGTCAGCCTGCACACGTCCCGTCACACCGTGACACCACTTCTGCTATGGACGCCGACACATTTTTCTTTCTTCAACAGACCCAGGCAATGGAGGAGGATCAAGCAGAGGATGATTGGGAGAGGATTGTGGTTGCAGGTGCAACCATTGTGCTCGGAGCTGAGCAGGATCGTCGAATGCGCATTGAGCGCCGGCACCTCAGCCGCCTTTATCTGTGTCGATCACAGCTACTCCCTGACCCCCGGTCCAACACTCCCCGGCAGGCCCTCTATGAGAGCCAGAACAATCGCGCCTTTATAACCACAATGGGATTCGATACAAAGACATTCGAAGATGTACTCACTGAGGGCTTCGCCGTTACTTGGTATTCAACCCCAATCCCACGGGAAGACGTTGCAGCTATGGGTAATCCGCGCCCTGGTCGCAGATCTTTGGATGCTGCCGGTGCTCTGGGCCTGGCTTTCCATTACCTGAACTCCACCATGCGGGAAATCAGTCTCCAACAAATCTTTGCCCTCATTCCCACAACTGTATCTCGCTATATCACCTTCAGCCTGGATATTTTACTCCAGGTCCTGCGCCAGATGCCCGATGCGCGTATCTGCTGGCCAGCTTCTGTTGACGAGTTCCAAGATCTCAACAACCTCATCACTCCACGTCATCCTCGTTTGACAGGAGCGTTCGCCAGTATTGACGGACTCAATCTACCCTCTCAAACCGCCGATGATCCGGAGCTGGAGAATGCGACATACAATGGATGGTTGTGCGAACATTTCATTAGTTCTGTCCTTGTTTTTGCTCCGACAGGTGGGTGGATTTTTGCTCTCAAAAGTCGTCTTTCTGACTTGATGATAGGTTGTGTGATTGCTGCGAGGCTCAATGCACGGGGAGTTGGCACGATTCACGCGTTGCACAGCCCATTTATGAGAAGCTTCGCACACGAACACCCCGTGGGTTCTATCTTGTTGCGGACACCGCTTTCCCCCGGGGTACCAATCAAATCGACGGCAAAATTCGTGCTCCAATCAAGACAGGACAGACTCTCCGAGGCACCACAGCCGAGATAGAGGAGAAGCTAGCGTTCGATCGCGAGCTGCTTTCGTACCGCCAGACAGCAGAATGGGGTATGCGCAGCTTACAAGGATCTTTGGTAGGCTTCGGCTTCCAGTGGATATCGGTAACAAGGAGGCACGGGGTAATCTGATTGAGATTTGTGTGCGCCTTTTGAATCTGCGCACAAGGCGGGTGGGACACAATCAGATCAGATCTGTGTACATGCCTCTGTGGCGGCAGAACCAGGAGGATGAGCAGATCTGGACGGGCTTTGAAAAGATGCTGTTTTCTGATCAACGGCGTCTGGATCGTGTCTCCCGATTCCATAATTTTGCAATGTATGATTGACGCGTAGCAATTGAATTCACAAGCACTGTGGAAAGTAAAGCTTTGTGGTGCATTGAACATTGGTGCTTATATCTTCGCAATTCATCACTGCGCTCAGTAGCTCGGTCGTTGAGCAATTAACAATGGCATCCAATTCAATACGTCAACGCAAAATGAGTGTTAGGTACGGGATATTTTTGTAAAGAGCGACAGAAGCAGACAGACAAGAGAGTACTGTAGTAGATCAATACCACGTCCAATTTGGGTATAAGGTAAGCTGTAGCGGTTCAGTCTTATCACACATTCGGGCTGAGCGTAAACCCAACTACAGGGCCACGAGCTGGGGTAAGAACAAGCTGCACCGCAGTCCCGGTAACAAGCGGCCCCGGGGCTTGGGCCTGTGGAGCAGGAGTATGTGCCGTCTCAATGGGCCCTGGGAGAGGACTCGGAGTGCACCGGTTATAGGAGGGACCAGCAGTGGTATTGTGGTGGTGGCTGACAGAATGACGAGATGGGCCAGGGGTAGGGCTGCGACGGCGGCTGACAGGGCGATAGGATGGACCCGACGTCAGAGTGGGAAGTGTGTGGGAATCGCGATGATGAGAGCGGGAACGGGAGCGAGACGGAAAGTAGGAGTTGAAGCCCTCGTCTGAGTGATCAGAGACTTCTTCTCCGGTAGAAGGGTCCGTGTAATAGACGGTTTGAGCTCCGCCCTCAGGGAAGCGAGTCTCGACACGAATCTTGCCGTCAACACGTTCAATCCCAGGCGCACGCTTGTGACTGCTGGTGACACGGCGTGTACGACGGTGGGAGCGGCCACGGCCATGGCTCGGATGTGTGAACTGCATGAGTTTGAGGTCAAACTCAGCACGATCACGATCACGCTCAAGTTCGCGGATCTCGTTCCGGAGCCTCTCAGAGAGAGCTTGGGAGTCACGGAGCTGCTGGGAGATGGCAAAGAACTGGGTGTTGTCAGAAGAGCGCTGAGCACGGGAATCGTCGCGGGATTTAAGAGCAGCTGGATCCAGCGCCCGACGAGCCGTTCCATGAGATGACCTCCACTCTTACGAGACTTGCGGGGGAGAGGTGGGCTCGGGGCACGACGAGCAACAGCAGTGCGTACCGGAGCTGGGCGCTGCTCAACGAACTCGATGTCATGGTCTGAGGAGGCACCTGAGTCGATGTCGTTATCGCTCAAGTTGACTGTGCCGGCCTCGGTATTGATAAGGTTCTCCAGCTCGTGTGCTCGCACAACTTCTGGGGGACAATCGGCGCTGCCGGTCGGTTTTTTCACTTTGAGAAACTGGGAAATGTTAGTGTCTGGATTAAGAGAGTGCAAAAGACACACCGATTTGTATTTGCCCTCTAGGGCCTTCTCCGCACGTTTTGGATAACCGTTCAGCTGAGCCCAGGCGCTATAGGATTCGTGGACAGCCTTCCAACCCTTCTGACCCAGTGGAACCTGCACTTCGATGATAGCGAAGAGTTGTTTGATCTCCTTCTTGCTATAATTGGCTGATCCCGACGGGCGTCCACGTTTAGCGACTGGCTCGTTCTCGTCCTCAGAGCCGGAGACATGAAGCGGCCTTTTGACAGTCTTGCCTTTCGCACGATGACTGTCCTCGGAACGCGAGCGATCGCGTCTGTTGTGGGCTTTGACACGCTTGCCAGCAACTTTCTCAGTCTTGCTGAGACCCATAGCACTGAAGACGGTGGGTGGGTGCCGTAGATCGGCGTCGGTACTATCAGGCAAGGGGACAAGAGCTGGGTCGATGGGGATGGGTCGTTGCACGGGTGTGGCGGGGTGCAAAGAGAAGTGATACTGATTCTGGAGTGTTGGATGAGCCAGCGTGAATGAGTGTTTAAATAGAGAGCATACCGAGAATGCTTGCTGAACAGGCTCATCTGGGCCGTCACGGCGCCTGTCAGGCTGGTTCTGTGGTATCTACGTCAATATCAAGCATACAACATAGTGAGTTTGAACGCACCAATTGATTTGGAGGTCCCATCGCAGACCCGGGTCCGGGGCCAGCCGGCGTTCTTGGATCCTGCATCTGTGGCATCTTGTCGACGGCGATGAGCATGAATATCATGATACAGAGGTTTGAACGAACTGGTGGAGGGACATTGTACGGATACCATAGGCCATCAGGGCCACGATAAAACAAGTTTCCGTTGGAATCACGGCTGAGTTGAAACTGGGGAGGGGCTGAAGGTGGAGGTAAAGGAATGTGATTGGAGTCCTGGCTAGCCATCTGAGTGAGAGACAAGGGGAAAAAAAGAGAGACAGACGCATTCATCTCTGTCGACCTTTTAGGCACGGCTGGAAAGCGGTCGCTGGGAGTTGTCGCTCTCGCAACTAATTGGTGGCGTTGCGAATAGGCCGTATGAGGGATTCAAAGGTAGATATTGGGTACGAAATGACGATTCGAGCTTGGTTTCGTAGGTAGCCATGCAGGCCTGAACTTGCCGACTCCATCTATGACGTTTGGAAGGGAACTTGCGGTCACAAGGAGGACTCGGCCAATCGAAATTTTGGCAACCAGGGATGAGGCCAGGGCTGATAGAGATGGACGAAGGCTTGTTCAAGTTGCATAGACGCGGACGGGCGGAGCGTGATACATATAGCCACGATGGCATCACTCATGTCTCAATTCGGTTTATTCTGTGTTACATCGTCTATTCGAGGGGTACCTACCCCCCGAATAGATGAGGATTAAATCACCGTCTATTCGAGGGTCTAAGCGAGATCCAAAGACGATGGGGTCCTGATGGCTCTCCGGCTTGACGGCAAAAAGGTTCAAAATATTCTCCAGATATTATTATATCCTACGGGAAGTCACCCAGTACGCAAAATGAGGGCATAAATATTAATTGAGACTAAACGTTACACGTGTTCTACTAGGATCCCCGTCGTCGTAGATATGACGCCATAGTGCTGGTGTGGAGGTGGAGCCCACGAGCCGAGCAAGTCGAGCGGTGAGCGCCGGTGAGCGCAAGAGACAGAGAGCCGAAATTGCCACATGACTGGCTCCACACTCTCTCCACTCTCTCATTTAACTCCCACCACCGCTCCAATGGCCTCTCTACATACTCCATCATGTCCAACCACAACAAGGAAAACGAAAACAGCACTCGTCCCCGCAGTAGTAGGCACCGAACGGTGACTGCTCGTGTTCAGCACACTCGTGATGCGCAGTCAGCAGCGGCGCAGGCTCTCCAGCTGAAAAAGCGGAAGAAAGCGAAGCGAAGGGCTTTGAAACAACGCCAGAACGAGAGTTCACTCACTGTTGAACGCCCGGAGGACACAGATGGGATACGGGAGCTACGTGGTGCGTAATTTGGTGTCTTCCACCGAAGTTTCCCACTCACAATGACATTTCCACAGCTGCACTTGTCCGCACACAGGGTGAACGGAATGCTGCGGAGGCGGCCAATTCGAGGCCTTCCCGTCGCCACGGGCCGGCCAATCGCTCCATCGCGCGGCCGAGTAACATGTCGAAGGTCAAGATAGATGATATTCGCGCCGAACTCAATCTTTCGGGCGCGCAGAATGATCAAAAGTGGGCGGATCTCCGTGTATGTGTTCTATATTCACCAATTCATTGTCTAACTTGTTCCCAAGGGCGAGGTTCGTCGGTACATGGATGCGGGCCTGCTTAGTATCGGCTGGAAGGAGCAGGACAACCGCCGTCTTGCGAAGGTGTACGATGTGGTTCGTGAACTCATCCTATTACTATTTCTCTCTCTGAACAGTGAAGTGATTCCGACCGTAGATTGAGGCCGCACACCCAGAGTTAGAGCGCTTCCGAGGCCAGTGGGCAACTGCCCACCTCGTCCACAACACCTTTTCGGCCCAGAAAACCTACAAGAACTGCAAGACGAAAGAAGGCACCTACCGCGCCAGGACCCGCCGCACCCGTCGTTCCGATATCAACCATCTGCATGCTGATTCGCCTGACGACAACGTCTTTCGCGGGGCCGGCCCTCGAGCTCCGAGTATGTGTATCCATCTCCTTCTCCTTCATGGCTCAAAGCATCTGGTAGCCTTTTCTCCCAATGCCTCGCCCTCCCCGCCTGCCAACAATTCCCCCGTGGCGAGCCGTGGTATGTTTTGGGAAGGTTTATATGCATCTTGATTAACACTTTTCTTGTAGGTGCTTCTCGCATAGGCTCGTTGCCTGTCCTGACGCCCGAGCCCGAACAGCATGCCTCTGGGACGGAGCCTTGAGTCGTTATAAACGCCGCGCCGCGTGCGCATTAGTACAAGTGTTTTGTAACATCTAATGTGTTGAATTCTACGTGATCTTCTCCATACTACACGAGCGAATTATGAGTCGTTTTCGGAGATGTTCTGCTAGAATGTGAGTGATCTTCCGGGAGGAAAGTGAGAGAAATTTACAGAAAGAAAGGGTGAACAGCTATGGTGAAAAACCGCATTTTGTACGTGAAGTTTTTTACCCCATTCTTACAGTGAAATTCGCCTTTTGCCCGCGAAATTCTCGTGCTATCTGGGCGAAAAAGTACCGTGAATTTCGCTACCCTCCGTGGTCCACAGTGCAGAATGGGAAGCGCCTGCGTACAGCGAATGCCGGTATGGAAGTGCCTATCGGCACGCTCGTCGCCTCTACCCCATCTGGGTGTTGCGAGTGAGCTCCTCCCCGGGCGTTAACAGCCACTCATTCCTCTCCTATCCCTCTACTATGTGAACTTCTCACTATTTCCTCCTCCCTCTCCCATTCCCACAGGCTCTCCGCTCCACGGCCGAATACCACGCGACGCGCTCAATGTTCACGCGCTTGGGACGATCACGTGTTCGCGGCACCTAGCGAACAACCCGCATATCCTCGCGATTATACCAAGTTGGAGGAACGGATGGCGCGTTATCATTTTCCTCTCCCTCTCCTCGAACCATACACACGTTCCATGATCAATACTTATTTTTTCTCATCTCTCAGTTTCCTTTTTCCTACCGCTCGTGATGTACTACCTCCTGGACGCGATCTCATCTCGGATAGCTCGGTCAACTCGGAATGCACTGGGGATCGACAGGCTGGAGGTTTGGTCCACCAACAGCAAGCGTTTTGCGGGGAACGCTGTCTCCCTATAACGTCTATGTGCATCTCCCGGTTGGCTTGGGTTTTTCGAGGTGGATGGCAACTGGGATGGTTATTTCATTTCTTCTCATGGACTCTTACATAGTATCTGTTTGTAATTCGTCTCCACGGGCTCTGGTGACGCGAGAGTACGCGTTTCAGCCATCCCGATCGCAGTATATAAGACTTGCAAATTGATGGAAAGGGGATCTTCCTCTTCCGATTTCCCCCCCATATTTTCTCTCTTGAGTCGCGAGTTGGGAGCCTGCGAGTCGCGAGTACGAGTCAAACAACATACGAGCATCAAGAGGGGATTATCCCATCCATAGCTGAGTCACATCTTCGTCTTATTTCCAGCACACACTACCGTAACCACGCAGCCTAGGGTACTCTCTCGACCCTCCGCTCTCTGATCCACCCCAGGATCAACCCCTTCTTCTACACCGGCATACCTCATGTATTAAGCAGATCCCTCGTATCAGTATGCACCTCTTTGTTCCGCCGAAATTACCCCAATAGCTATCTCAGCTGACCCGCTGTATCAAAATTTAGCCTGGACGCCCCGGCGCTTACCAAATCCAACATCCCCGATCAGTCGCTCCAGGGCCGTGTAAAAGGCAGGCTGTCGAGTAAATCGCTCCTTTTGTTCTCCCACCATCATCTCCGCCTCTCCACTCGGACTTCTTCCTTCATGCTCCGTTCTGTTCCATGCGGTGTATGCCATGGATCTTGCCCTCTGAACCGTCCCAGTATCACTTAGCTCTTTTGCACTGTGCGTCCTCCACTCTGCCTCATTTCTCAATTGCCTCTGTAGCTAACATATGCATAGGCGCTTCCTGGCGCGTCACGAACGAACCCACGAGCGGCCGGTGTCTTTCAATGGAGGGGTAAGTGTTGTAACTTCTTCTTCGGTTTCGAACGGCTCGAGGTGTTATGCGCTGTGTAACGGGATGTTTTCTACATTTTTTTACTCTCAGTGCTCATTTTCGGATTCCCCCAGGTCAAAAGAACCAATGTTCGAAAACAAATGAGCGATTAGGGAGGATCCTCACCGACGGTCAGGTCGATCTAATTCTCGGATTACATTGATGGTTTACTGATGTGGCATCCATACCAACATCCAGTGTTCTTTGCTCTCGATTCAATTTGTAACTGGTGAGTGTTCAAAGTCCTTTGATTGCGTTGATGATTTACTGACGTTGCGTTTATCCCAGTATCGTTCGTTCTTCCCTTTTCACATTCGGGGTCAATTGCAATTGGTGGGTGCAATACCCAAATAAATTTGCATGTACTAACTTTCTGTTACAGACCTCCTGTAGGCCCCGCCATAAACTCAAATGATTATTCAGCGCCCTCGATGCACCTGCCGCCCCCGCTTGAACCGCATCAGAAGGTCTGCGCAAATCGGGGCGAACACACCATATTCGGCTTTCGAGTCGCCCATGTTGCTTCCTGCACAACAATATCGCGTAAGATTCCTTTCTTATCAGCTTCCTGGTTCGCCTCCTCCCTTTCTTCCGCTGTACGAGAAGGTAGGCCATGATGCTTTTGCATTCCTACACAGCTTTTCCGCTTATGCTTCCGCAACATTCTCAGGTCTTCTCCAACTCGGGCGCGTGTTCAAGGTTCTGATTCTTGCTTTTACCATCTACGAAACTAATTTTCACTGGTTCAATTTAGTTTCCCATTGCCGCGAGCTCAACACAAACGATGCCGTACGTGCTTACACACCGACGTTGTAGCCTCATTTCACCGGTACCGCGTTGGCGACGCATAGGGCCATACACAAACTGTCTATTCAATTCCACGGGTTTCTGGTATGCTATCGTAGGTTTTCTATCGTCTGCACTTCTTCTAACCTATTTTCTAGACTTCACACATTGCGACCCTTCAGATTCACATTTCGCACTCTCGCGGGGCCGCCGGTGCGTTGGCGCGATCGCTAATGCACTTATACCAACTTTTTAGATGTTGCTCATGTTTTTGAAGGTCCCGCGAGCAAGTCGCGATCCCAGGATGAGCTTCTTTCTTTTTTCCAAAAACATCGACTTCAAACTGACTGCGCTTACGAGCCTTGCGCAGAGCAATAAACATATCTTTCTCTTACACTGTTCAACAATCTCCACATCGGCTCTGGATAAGTCTCCGATACTTTTCGAGTTCCAGATAGCCAGCAGACAGAACAAGGACGCATTTTTGGTAGGCCTACCTATAATATTACACATGTAGTTCGATACGCACATATACCCAGATTTGGTGATGCATGCATCCCCGCCGACGCTGGCGATCTTCGACGTGCCTGAGGATCGCCGACATCTCAACTGAATTTTCGGATTTTGAAAGGATGGAATGTCTTTAGCGTGCGGCCCCCGGTATTTTACGCCACTACACGGCTAATGGCCTAGGGTTTCATCTTTGAAGCTCCATGAGTGATGTAAGTATTTCCCAGGTGCTTGCACTCAAACTCACATCAGTTGGTTAATGTTATCGTTTCCCCCGCTATTCGATTTGAGCCCCGGCCACTATTTGTTTGCGGTATATGTTTATTTCTCCTCTATTTGGTCTACTCGTCGATGCTTCAGCTGCCTGAGATTGCAACTGACAAAAAACGGTGATTCATTGTGTTTGTACGTACTAGACACTATGCGTGAATGAATCAACTTCTTGAATATATTTATGCTGTACACTGAGTCGCATTTCCAGATATGGCACTTACGCCAGAGCGAAGCGACGGCATGTCTTGTCTAATTGATGGTGACGGGGTGACCCGTCACGGCAATACAGCTTGGAGTCAAACCACCTAGTTCTCCGCCCGTTTTGCGAAATTTACGCCCTCCCCGAAAATACAGGCTCTTTTCTCAATACATGCTTCCCGCATCGCTAGGAGTCCTCTTGAAAGTTCTCGGGTGCGCTTCGGCCGACATCTTTCGGGCGGAATAAATTTGAAGAGACTCTTCCCCGACGGTCCGGATATCCGTCTTACTCTTGGCCCCGTTGCACCCCCATTTCCCTTCTTGACTTCCTACTCTTAAGATGTTATCTGCTGGTCAACTAATCTGGACCTCCTGCCGCCCGCTCTTCCGATTGTCTGCTCCCATTCACCTCATTCAATTCTGGTCGTTTATCCTTCCATAGAATCATCTGCACAGGATGCGGCTTCATCCTCACTCGGGCAGATCTCTTCCCAGCCGTGGCCGCGCAGGGCACTAGTCAGATGCTGCTCGTACGCTTGCGTTAGCACGTCCCCGCGTCCGGGGCCCAGCCACCCAAGAGTACTCACGTATCTCTACTCTGCCCCCAGAACATCACGTACCCCTGCCTCATGTTCTCCAAAATTGTCCCGTCCTTCTCCGTGGGCAATATCAGTGCTCTCGGTACGCTCTAACAGCCTTTCATTCCAACTTCCGCACCTGATTACCGTAAACAGAACCGATTGTTCTCATCGCTGTAATATATCAAGTCCTTGGTGGCCTCGTCGCCTGGCTTGTGTCTCAATTCTTCTGGGTCCCACACAGATTTCGCTGGGGTATTCTCGTTGCTGGAGTGTGGGGAAAGGTGGGGGATATACGTTCGTCATATTCTCGTCGTCCACCCGAGTATGTCCTCGAAATATCCATTGATGCCATTGCAGCTACCGCAGTCGTTCTAAGCATTATGGGTGCTGCGCCGTTTAATGGAAGCGCCGACCAGACGTTGAGTGTCGGGTACATCTCAGGGTTTCTTTTTGTCGGCGTGGTGCGTTCTGATTTTTTGAATACTTACAATCGAATTAATTCGGGCACATAGATAACTTTCTTCCCACTCGGAGGTAACCGACTGGTCGCTCTGGATTATGTCGGTCCCGATGTGGAACGTGAGGATGTCAAGGAAGCAATGCGTCTGAAACGCAGACGGATTCTCGTGTGGCCGCGACTCGCGTTTCGGCGTCTCGCTGGCCGAACATCGGTTCTCGCCAATGATCTGCACGAGAAATCGGATCCCATCGGCGACGTGGAACCTGCGGTCAACGACTCGAGGAAGAACTCTGATCTCCGCCCCCCACTATCATCCAAACACGTATCTTTTTCTGAACCCGCAGACGAGGTCCGTTCAGATCTCTTCACCAGGGGTCCCTCGACCGGCTGGCAGTCTCGTATCACATCCCCCGCACCAACAATGACTGCTGTGAACACTCAAGACGTCCCCGACGGCAACACCATTCTCCCCACCTCCGCGTCTGCTCCTCCTATCCCACAGGGCCGCCCCAAACGTCTCACCGCCTCCATCCTCACCTTTCTCCGCAACCTCCTCATCCCGCCATCCTTGTCCATCGTCCTCTCCTTCGCCATCGCCCTCGCCCCGCCCCTTAAAGCTCTCTTCGTGCCCGTCCCCTCCTTCCATATCGCCCCCGCCCCCGACGGGCAGCCCCCGCTCGCCTTCATGATGGACGCCGCGACATTCATCGGCGCTGCCTCCGTCCCCATGGGCCTCGTCTGTCTTGGCTCCGCGCTCGCGCGCCTGCGAGTCCCGCGCGGGTCGTGGGACACTCTCCCCGTCGGCGCCATTCTGGCATTCAGCGTGGGCAAGCTGCTCGTGTTCCCGGTGATAGGGGTGCTGCTCTGTAAAGGGCTGGTGTAGGCGGGAGTAATTGCGGGGGAGGACAAAGTGTTGCAGTTCATTTGCATGTGCGTGCGCGTTCAAAGCTCTACTTTCTCGTCAAAGCTTTGGCGCTGATTTTCTTTTATTTCCGACGCAAACGTAGGTTCTTCGCCTGTCTACGTGCGTCCATTCTTCCCCCCTCCCTCTCTCCCCTTGCCCGGCTAATCAACGACTCATCTTCTAGCAACGGGCACAACACAAGTCTTCGTAACCCAAGTCGCCAGCGGCACGGGCGACGCGCAAGACCTCTCTGCGTTTCTGATCCCACAATACGCGCTGATGCTGGTGTCCATGACGGCATTGACGGCCTATGCGCTGCAGACGTTGTTCTAGTGTTTTTTTTTTTTGTTTTTGTTTGGGGCGATTCCATAGAAGGATGCTTGGGTTGATAATCTCAGATAGACTTGATTCAGTTAGTTCGAATAGACTTGGTTTCGGCACAAAATGCGCAGGACTGACTGTGCTATGGAGATTCTAAATCCATGTGCATTGCCAGTTTTTCTGAACAAGTAATCCTGATCTCCCAACGCTCGCCGCCACGCAAACCGCTGAACGACAACCGACTGGACAGGGTTCCACTCAAGCAAAACAATGTCCAATACAATATCCATATAACATCCGTACCGTAATACCATTCGTCAATTATCCCGAAAAGAAATCGTCTCTGCTCTAGTAAGTAATTGTAATCACCCCGCTCGTGGATCCGCCCGCATTGACCGTAGTCGTGATCCCATCCGCCTGATCGCTGACCACCGCCCAGTTGAAGCTTGGGAACACGCCGTTCGAGAGCTCCAAGTTGATTCCCGAGAACACGGTGGACCCTGCCGGGTAGTCGTTCCGCTCAGTGACTGAGTACGTCTCCAGCGTAATGGTCGCCCACTGGAGCTCCTCGCCGCCGACCACGGTCAGACTCGTGCCGCCAATGTTGGTGAATGCGGAGTTGTAGTTGTAGGTGTTGCCGGCGCCGGTGCCGACGAGCTGTACCTCGCCATGGAGCGACTGGCCGACGCTCACGGTCACGGGGGTGGTGAAGAAGGTATTGGATCCGTACAGGTACCAGCTTGCCACACTCCACCCCGTCGAGGAGCCGCCCGCTGCGGAGAGGCCGTACTGTTGCAATCCGTCAGACCACATGATACTCTTTAATTCTCCATGTGCGTACCTGGAGCACGGGCTGCATGATCGCGTCGAACGTCGCGGGCTCAATCGAGTTGAAGAGGAAGAGCGTCTGCCCGTGGTTCGTCGTGGGGTTGGGAGGCACGGTCCACGTCGTCTGGAATGACCCGATCGCAGCGCCGGTATTGAGCCACGAGGCGTAAGCCACCCAGCCCGTCTCTTCAGGTGCAACCGCGTCGGTGGTCGGGTCACGGGCGAAGACTTCGACGCGACGTGGACGACAGTACCCTTAGCGTCGAGGACGTGGAGGTTGTCCCCGATGTGCACAATCCGGCCGCCCTCGGGGATCTGCTTCAGGCCAGCAGAGGGACGGTAGCCCTTGGGTGTCAGGACCTGGTTTGTAACGGGGACAGCGACAACTGGCGAGAGAAGCGCAGCGAAGAGGGCGAACATGGCAGTGGCACGCATTGTGGATGTAGGAGTAGGTGAAGACGGAGGAGGAGCTTGCGGTGAATCTCAAGCGTCCCATCTCCCCACACCCGCCTTAAATAGAGAATCCCCCTTGGTTCCGCAACATGCTATCACATCGAACCTGCCTTTCGTTGCCAATCGCAGCCTTCCCGGGTACGTCATTGGATCATTTTGCCACTTCATCCATGAGGTGCGCACTTGATCATCGCTTCGAACCTCCACGCTGAAACTGATACATATGATGCATTGTGCAGTGTCTGCCCCCGCGCGTACTGGGTCTCGTGCCGTGGTTTTGATGTTGAAACCAACACGGATCACGACGGAGCTGGGCGTGTTGCGTGTGAGATCACCGCCCAATTGCGAGTCTAGCTCTTTCCGTCCCGACCAAAAGACAGAACTGGTTCAGCGCTGTTGCGATCGGGGCGGGTCGAGGCACAATAGCACAGCGAAGCGGATGTATCAATTGGTGATGGTTCTTCCCGCGAACGTGCGACATCAGTTGCTTTGTGTAGATCCTTTATTTCCGGAAGTTCACCACTTCGCCGGCGTCTATAGGTGTATAACAGGCGTATATCGGCGCCAAATGAGTGCTGGACGCCGTCGACATACCTTCAAACTCAACGCAATTCAACCGCCCATGCTGTCAATGTCCGCATCAGATAATACCTTTCGGTGGAATATCTAAACGTCTCGCCTCCTCGACCGTTACAATGACGGATCTCAACGGATCAATCTCTGTGCGTTCTCAGCGCCCATCTGGCATGTTCGGAAGCTTTTTGTCAAGTATTGCACCCTATATATTTAGAATAAAGACACGGGCTTCGCTCTCCGTCCCTGTGCCTACAAACAAAAATAGTTAGTCTGGATCTTGGCGAGCCACATCAAAAGGAGTACGGACACTCTTTCATTTCAACCTCCCCAGAATTTGGACCCGTGATGTGCCACTGATGTTCCTATTCCCGCAGATTACTTGAATGCTGTTCATGCGTTGCCCGGTAGCAAAAGTGTCTATTTTCCAGTCACCAGGCGGACAGTTGCGGAAAGTGTCCCCATTCGGGTACATCCTGCAGCGGTGGCCCTCCCGAGAGTGCTGTTTTTTCGCGGCACCAAAATCAAGCGGCCTCCCACCCTGATCGGTTATCATGTTCACGCCATATCCCTCGCCCGCGCACAAGAATCCGGACGAGATCGTGTTTCTAGTCATCAAGGGATGAAGCTGGGTGGGTATGTAAAGAATAAACCCTTAAATATCATCCGGGCGCTGAACGTAGAGACCTCGGGGCTTTGCACGTATGATCGTTTCAAACCTGCCGAGGTCGATGGAGTGGGCAGTGCTGCCACTGATAATTGTGTGGTCTGACGATTACCATAATACGACTCCCTCCAATTCCCCGCTCCGAATAATACGAATAAATACAAAATAAAGCTGGCCCCGCGCCTGTGGTAAATTTTGACAATAAGTGATTCCCCTACAATCTCAGAGCAGAATCGGAACTCAAATTGCAACAGGTTCAATGCGCTCGGACGAAGCTTGGGAAGGACTTTTGAGCCACAGAAATGTGCTCCAGCTCGACGGATCCACTTGCCGATTTCAGTTCTGTCTGGATTTCCACGAGAGAAGTCTCTATAATGCGCAAGTGAGCTACTTTCCTTCATTCCAGCTTAAAAAGCTGCTTTAAAATGGGTGCGCCGTGGTTGTGTTGACTTTCGGCGCTAATCGGACGACTTGGTCGGCGAATCGGAATCGTGATGACCATCAAGGTGGCATTTTTGGACCTGACTCCATCGCCGGCTCCGAGCATTGTCGAGCGTGGTCTGCGTTTTGATTTTCATGTCCCACACTACAGAGTCTAGTTCGGAAGATTCCGCCACTATTGCGGTCCCTCGGAGGCCTACGCCACTTCCCAAACTGCAGGTCTTCATCCTCATCCTCATCCAGTTTTCCGAGCCAGTTACGGGTGAGCTCACCCACACTATATCTCCGTTTTTTGTCGACGATGCGGCCGTCTACTAGCGCTGGTTATTTATCCCTTCATCATTCAATTCGTACGCGACACGGGCATTACTGGCGGCGACGAAGCGAAAAACGGGCATTTTGCGGGAATTATAGTATGCATATTCAAGCGCCAAATTGGCAATTCTTCTCGTCTTGATTCCCTGATAGGAATCTGTCTTTTTTCTCGCCGAGTGCTTGACTGTAGTATACTTTGGGCGCGCCTCTGATCGGTATGGACGGCGGCCAGTCCTACTTCTGGGCCCAATTGGGCTGGCATGCGCTATGCTCGGTTTCGGATTGTCGAAGCGCTTTTGGTCGCTGGTCGCCTTTAGATGCCTCCAAGGCGCATTTAACGGCAATATCGGTCGGTTTTCTCTTCTAGAATCACTGGGGAACGAGTATTGATTCGCGTGGGCGTAGGTGTTTCGAAAAGTGTCATGGCCGAGGTGCGTCTTTCTCCCTCATAGAGAGCGTGTAATTAATGATTGAAAAGATATCCGATTCTACCAACGCAGCCGAGATATATTCATTCCTGCCTTTCATGTGGACATTAGGATCTACCCTGGGGTGCGTCCGGCGACCTGCTTCACTGATGGGTCTGACCGCCCACACAGCCCATTAATAGGCGGGACACTGGCAAATCCCGCCACTCGGTATCCGGACTCGTTGGGGAAGATCGCTTTGTTCAGACAGTTCCCGTACTTTCTCCCCTGCGCGACAGCCGGAGCGCTCGCTCTCACCGCCTTCATATTTGCCTTCTTTGGATTGAAAGAGGTGCGGAAATTACCCCCCGGCTTGAAAAGTCTCCGACTACCGACACATTTTTCTAGACACTCCCGTCCGCAATTGCACCTCAAGAGAAAGCTCGACTTGGGACGGAGACAGAGCCTCTATTACCGGCGCCTGAGTCCGTCGAACTTCCACAGACGGACACCGTAGATGCGCCTGTACCTCCGATGAGCGATCTATTCGTCCGGCCCGTCCTCGTCTCTCTCCTCAATCATGCATTTCTGAGTTTCTGCGAAATGTCCTACGAGGTGCAATCACTACACGTGCCCAGTCTCCGCATTGTTAAAGCAAACCCAGGTCCTCGTCCCGCTAGTCTACGCCACACCCATTGAAATGGGTGGCCTGGGCCTCAGGTACGCTCATTCTCACCAAACTGACAGCTTCATTGACGTGCTTCCAAGCCCACTGTACATCGGCCGCATAATGGCCTCCCTCGGCTTTGTCAACATCTTCGCGCAGCTATTCCTCTCTGCGCGCATCATCCGGCGCTTCGGGCCTCGCACAATATTCATCACGACCTTTGTCTACCTCCCCTGCTGCTTCCTCGCGTATCCGCTCCTCAACCTCTTTGCACGGAGGGCGGGGCGGGTAGACGGCGCGGTAATCGCGGTGATGGTGTTCCAGATGGGCTCTGCACTCGTCGTGTCACCTACATTCGGTGAGTTTCCTTCCTATGTTCTTCGATTCCCTCCCTACCTCCCTTCCTCCCCACGCCTATCCCACTCCGCCTGACTCTACCTACCCGCAGCGTGCACACAGCTCTTCATCGTCGCCTCCGCGCCTACTCAAAACAGTCTGGGCGCCCTCAACGGCCTCGCGCAGATGGTCTCCTCCACGCTGCGCAGCGTCGCGCCCGCCTTCGCCGCGTCACTCTTCGCTGCCTCTCTTTCGCACAACTTGCTGGGCGGGAACATGGTGTTCTTCGTCCTCGCGACGGTGTCGATATGTGGGCTGCGGGCGGCGCTGCTATTGCCAAGGAAGTTGGGCGCGGATGGGGCATAAAGTAAACGGTTGCATAATGGGCATGGTGAGACGATTGATGATTTCTGTAATTTCCACGAATGCTGCGCCAGAAAATGCAATTTAGACCGTAAAAATAGATTGAATTCGATGTCTTCTAACGGCAAGTCAAACTCGGCGGGCCACTCTTTCTGTTATCATTGCTCCGGAAGATTCGTCTGCATGGATTTGCATTCGATTCGTTGGTCTTTCCCCTCACGCTCCTGTAGTCCATGAGCGATGACTTCGAGAACACTAGGGCTGAAAATATCACGGACGGCGCACTTATCCTGGCACGGTGCTTATGCAGTTTGACTCCATTTCTCTTAGATCCAGCGAGATTTCTGTATTCTGCGTGTGATCTCATTCTTCCAGAGGGATCTACTTCTTTCCTCCACATCGTGCTTATCCGTAATCCGAAATGACCATTTACTTTGTATCGATTAACCGTTTTTTAATAAATGCATTTCGTTTACTTCTCCGCCGTGTCGACGCGTCCTGCCCCAGTTTTGGCGACACCTCTTAGCCTCTTGGCCGCAGCGCAGCGCTTGAAGGTTGGGTGTTCTTTTCTGCTCCGCCGGTGCCTGTCATCTACGGTGCCGTACATCATACATCGCAGCAACTGCGGCGCACCACGCAGTTGGATCGACAGATTGTCCGTGCACGCTTGCTGGGGATAATTTTCCACAGTTTCCGACCGTGTCTTTTCGCCTCTTCGGTGTTGCGCAATAGGTATCATCCCATTTGCATGTACAATCTATCAATAAATTGATCTTAAATCATCTGGCGTGCCGTGTTTCCTCGGTGATTAATTTTTGCATGCGCCGGAGCGGAGCGGAGGCCTGTCTTGTATTGTTAATAAATATCGCAAACAATAACGCGACGCCCGCTACGGGCACGCCCAGCACAAACACGATCCGCACCGTAAATCGCGGTCGGGCTCTCCTTCACGATCTGCCTGGGCGCCTCGGGCGCGTACATGAGGAGGTATTACTTCGCGGGCTTGAATGCGAAGACGGGCTCGGCGATGCTGAGGCCGATTGTGCCGCCGAAGCACTGCACGAAGAGCGCCAGGGAGGTGGACTGGCCGAGCAGCCAGGGCGAATCGCGGAACTCGACCTGCATGGCGATGGTGGAGTTATGCATGCCCATACCTGTGGTGGCGTAATATCGATGACTCTGAGATGGACGGCGAAGCCACACAGAGTTGGGAAGTGGGACGAACCTGCTCCGATGCCAGCAAGAATTTGGAATCCGATGAGGCTGGCAGAGGAAGTGGAGCTCTTGATGCTATACAGAACTCCAGAGCCAACAGCAAGGAAAAGAGGCCCGACGGAGAGGAAGGGGCAGCTGTGTGACGGAGAGGTTAGGAGGGGTCGCTCAAAGATTGGAACGACAGACTAGCGTCCGTACCTGCGGACCATCTGGCCGGCAGAGAGGGAGGTGAGCACGAGGTCCAGCACTGTAAACGGGACAAGGTCGATGCCTGATTTGGTGGCAGAGTGGTGGCGTACTGCCTGGTAGAATATGGGGATGTAGTATGAGAAGAGGAGGAGGGAAAACCGTGTCAGGAATGAGTACGCCAGGATCACCCAGCTGGGATATGAGTCTCCTCACCATGCAGAGGAGGGGAGATAATAGCACCGACATTGAGCTAGACTTAAATATCGCTTTTGGCGTCATGGCGCTCTCGCCTAAATAAATTTCCCAGGCAACAAATACCGCGGCGAGAACGCCCGCAAACACGAAGGACTGCCCGTATTCAGTTATTCATTGGCTCACGGTAATGACGGCCTTGTCGTCCCACGGGTTCGTGTTCCCGCCCCATTGAAGAGCCAGGATCAAGCATCTTGTAGCGGCAGCAACAAGAGTGGCGCCAACGAAGTCCAGGCGAAGGATCTGCCGCAAGATGTCTCGATACGAGGTCTTCTTGGGATCTGACCAGAGAGGAGGCGATGTCTTGAATATAAAAGTCACCCCCCACGAGCGAAACGGCCGCCAAGGGGGAGATTTGTAAAGAAGCACCACCTGAATCCAAAGCCTCAGTGCAACCTTCTACGCAGGAAAAATGCACTTACCTCCAGGTGACATGGTCTGTGAACGCGCCGCTGATTAACGGGCCAATTACCGACGATAGACCAAACACGGTCCCGAACATGCCAAAGAGGCGCGGGCGGTCCTGGAGGCAAGTGACCTGCCCAAGGACCTGCATCATGGAAATGACTGGGAATTGTTAAGGTGGCTAAGACAAATATGCGTTCGGTGCTTAGAGTAGACGCACACATTCCCCCAGCCCCAACACCTGATACTGTCCGCCCCGCGATGAGTTGATCTACATTCTGCGAAACTCCGCAGAGGAGGCTCCCAATCTCGAATATTATTATCGAGGAGATGAGGATGGGAATATCCATGAAGATAGTTTGAGCGAGCACGAAGGACGTAGCAACCCACCCTTGGAGGGAGAAAAAATCGAAGTCCTCCAAGGCGTTAGTTACGCGGATAGGTAGTCACTACGTTCCGCCGTCGGCTAGACTCAGTTGCCGAGGTCCGTGTAGCCGAGTCAAGTTGAAGATGCGGCCAGCCGATCACACAGGCTGTGCGTGGCCGGCTACACACAGCTGTGTGATCGGCTAGCCGCATCTTGACTCGGCTACACGGACCTCGGCAGACTGAGTCTAGCCGAGGGCGGAACGTAGTGAGTTGGAGAAAAACGTACAGAGGCTATTCGGGGGAGAGCTGTGCTGAGAATTATCTGGTCGAGAGCAATGAGCAACATTGAAAGCAACCTGGCAACGGGACTGAGAGTATTTCTTGGTGAGACAGTGAGGAGCATACATGGCGACACAGACAACTGCAAGCCTTCTGCCCGCCAGAATCATATCTGGATCCAAGGTAGGTGGTCCTAGTACATGAAATAATACTAGCCTATTCCGAGATAAGCCTGACGTGAGGCACGAACGGCTCGGGCGTATCGGAGGATAAGCTAGCTATGCGGGAATCGGGAAAGCTGTGACGATCACCGTGACTCGTCACCTTTCCTCTTGCGCGCTTCCACAACGCGCACGATTCCCTACGCCTTTTCTTTCGCCGTACATACTCTGCTTCCCTGTACATCGTTACCACCATGACTCAAGACTCCCTGCCAACAAACCCCCCGGCAAGCAGGCGCACGCACGCCACGCAGGCCATCACGGACGCGCTTAAAAAGCTTCCGCGGGCCCTAAAGTTATCCAGGAACAAGGCGATCGAGGGTAGGAACGCCGAACGCGCGGTACGCAACGCGGAGCACGCGCACGACCCGGTGGTCCATCCCGAGGCAGCGTCAGACGACGAGTCGCTGCTCACCGTCTCGGACCTTCCCATCGACGCCCTTTCCCCCTTAGGCAAGGTCAAGAAACTGGCAGAGAAGCTTTCCCCGTCGTCCGCGCGAGACCTTTTTCTCGCTTTCCTGACCAACAACACTTCGACCTCGAAGCGCGCACGCGATGACGAAGAGCCTAAACCCGCCACGAAGAAGCTGAGGGAGGAGTCCGCCATCCCAGCTGGGATGAACATGCCGCCCAGATTCAGCTCTTATATCGCAGAACTCTACCAAAACAACATGCACCTTCCCCTTTCCCTCTTCACGAGCAACAACCTCGACCTGGTCAACAATTCTTACGAGTCCATGGCAACCGTCAAACGTAACGCGCCCGGCGCCGTCTCCAGCGACAAACAAATCCGCGTGCTGGACACGGCCTCTTTCGAGAGGAAGTTCCTAGCGGAGAAGCACATGGATCGCGGACAGTGGCTGGAGGCCGCACAGAATTTCGTCACCTTTCTGGAGGGTTACTGGAACAACCGCGATCACGAGCAGGTCAAACGCTGGTCACTTCATTTCGCTTTCTTCGCGCAGGGCGAGAAACAAGAGACGAATTTCCCCGCCATTCTCGCGACCGATATCAAGCTACGTCGCGCCTACAACGCACACCCGTTCATCTACTCTTTTGACTACTACTCGCGCCAACTAATGGAAGAGATCTTCGCTCTTCGCATCGCGGAGTCGATCCCCCGCGCCCCTCCCAGCCTCAGCGGCCCGAGTGGCGGCGCTGGGGGCAGTGGCAGCGGGGGTGGCGGCAACGGCGTCGGCCGCGGCGGCGGGGGTGGTCGCAGCGGCCGTGGCGGCGGTGACTCCGGAACGGGGGCACTGGTCGCGGCGCCGGCCCCTTTCAGGGAGGCAGCGGCGGTGACGCGTCCAACGTCGTCTGCCTTCTCTGTGCGAGGCGCGGCCACTTCCTCTCCACCTGCACCCACAATACCTTCGAAGACGGGACCCCAGTCTACTGCCGCGCCGAAGGCACCAACAACATTCGTGCGATTCAATCCGGCACGACACTTTGTCGGCTCTGGAACATCAAATGCGGAGCCGCCTCTTGCACGCACGACCTCACCGCGCGCGCGCACCTCTGCTCCTTCTGCGGGAACAAGAACCACCATGCATTCTCGTGGACCTGCCGTCGCAACCCGCCCGCCTCCGCTACTTGAGCGCGAGGCGAATAATTTCTTGGACGACCATTTTCCCCACCCGCGCTTGGCGGAACACGATGAGATCTTGAACCGTATTACCACCCCGTACGACGCTGACGAAGTACAGGCGCTCCTTGATAAGCATGACTTAGCCTCCAAATATCCTCACCTCACTCGCAACCTTCGACAAGGCTTTCCCATGGGCGATTTTCCCGATTCGATACCCTCCACCGTAATATTCCCGAACGACGTTTCCGTCACCGACAACGCAGACTTCGTTACCCAGTACATTCAAGAGGAGATTGCAGCCAGCAGAATGAGCGGCCCCTACACGCAGCAGGAGGCTGAGACGATCCTGAAAGGACCGTTTCAGTGCTCACCGATGCTGGTCTCCGTTCAGACGCAGGGCCCCGGCATCCCGGACAAGCTCCGCCTCTGCCGTCATCTTTCGAAGGGTAGCACCCACAACGCGTCCACCAATTCCTACGTCGATAAGGGAAAATTCCCTACCAAAGTCGGCACCGCTTCGAACGTCGCAGATATCGTAAGTTTTTCCCGCCTACACCTACCCTACCCCTTCTTCCCCTTCCCCCTCCCCTTCCTTCTACCTACGCCCTTACCAGCGCTCTGCGCCCTACCCTACCCTACGTTTGCACCTTATCCGCACGCGCGCGCATTTCACCTACCCTACTTTCTGCTCTCGGGCCACCTCGCCTTCGAGCCGCACGCTTACCCTACTCCTACACAGATCACCAACGCCCCCCCGGGTGCGCAGGCGATGGTCCTCGACATAGCGAAGTTCCACCGCACCGTCCCCATCCTACCGGCACACAAAAAATGGTTCGTGCTACGCGGCCCGGACGGCCTCTTCTACATCGAACACAACGCCCCTTTCGGTTGCTCTTCCTCGAGCGGCAACGCCGGCATGATAGGCAGCGCGATCGAGGATATCTGGACCGCCGAGGGCGTGGGGCCCGAACAACAGATATGAAGACGACTTCCTCGCCGCCCGTTTCCCCTCCGCCGTTTCCTCTTCCCCGTCAACGGGCCTCATCACCTACTCCTACCCTCACGACCGCACCTCGGCCCTTGCCTGCATCACGCGGATGAACGTACCGTGGCACCCCGTGAAGTGGCTGGATTACAGCGTCGCCTTCCTGTACATCGGTTTCAACTGGGACATGGAAGCGAGCACGGTGGCTCTTCCCGAGGCGAAACGCCTAAAATTCCAGGACCGCGTTCGAATCTTCATCGACAGGTTTCCGCCGGCGCGAATGTACCATGAACGCCGTCATGAAGATCCACGGCTCCCTGTGCCACATCACGTTCGTCATCCAGGAAGGCCGCTCTCACCTCCCCGCTTTCACCAACTTCATCGCGTCCTTCAAAGGGAACAAGTACGCCACCCGCCGCCCCCCCGGCTCAGTCATCGAAGAGCTCGTCTGGTGGTTCGACGCGCTCTCTGCTTCCGGCGTCTCCCGCCCGCTCGTCAAGCGCGGCCCCCGTCTCAATAAATTCCTCTACGTCGACGCCTCCACATCCTGGGGCATCGGCATCACGGCGAACGGATTCTGGGACGCATGGCGATGCAACCCGGGCTGGCGCTCAAAAACTCGTCATATCGGCTGGCTCGAGGGAGTCGCCCTCGAACTCCTTATCTACGCGATTGAAGAGCGCGGGCTGCGCGACGTTCACCTACTCGTCCATTCGGACAACAAAGGTATCATCGGCGCTTTCGATAAAGGCCGCAGCCGCAACTTCGACATCAACCTATCCATACGCCGTGCCGCCTACGTCTTAGCCTCGCTTAACATATCGCTAGATCTTACATACATTGAGTCCAAGAAAAACCCCGCAGACCCTCTGTCTCGGGGCGAGTTCGGTCCGGCTTCACAGCGTCTATACTCGAGATTTACCCTACCTAAAGAACTCTCCGACTACTTTACGCACGTACCCAGATACTGATCTTGCCGAATATCACCTCCTTTTTCTTGTTCCTAGCGCCCGCTCATTTCCACGGGCATATTAGTGGCTGTGCAATGCCAGCCTCCTTCCGTCCTACCTCCATGTTTAACTTCCTGGCTAACCTCGACCCCCGCGACACCCGCGAGACGCCGGCCCCTCACGCAGCCCCAGCCACGACGCGCACTTGGCGCGAAACCGTTCGGGGTCGCCACGCCTATCGCCACCATACCGATTAATCCACCGGACGCCGCCCAACCCTTGTTCCGCTCCATAGTACATCGCCCCCCGTCTCTACCAGCAATGACGCGCCGCCCGCCCCGCGCCGCACGCGCGCCCAAGACCACATTGCAACCGCTCAACCCCCCAGAGCCCGCCGCACGCCGAGCGCGTCCCGGATGCGAGATCGAGGCCAACCAATGGCGCCCGCATGTTCTGGCACTCGACCGCATTCGCACCTGGTCCTCCCCCTTCGCAAGAGCTCGCGAACGCCACCTCCTAGCCGTCTTACCCGCCTCCGAATTCGAGAAAGCATACGCTGCAGTTATAGGCGGCCTTGCTCCCAAGACGCACGAGAATTACGCAGCGGGCCTCCTGCGGTTCCACCAGTATTGCGACCTCCACCATATATCCGAAAGCATGAGGATGCCCGCTCCCTACTTCCTACTTACCGCTTTCATCGCGAACTGGATCGGCCGAGTGGGCGGCGGCACCGTCAAATCCTGGATGTCCGGCCTCAAAGCCTGGCACGACATCAACGGCGCCCCGTGGCAAGGCGAAAGTCGCTGGGTCGAATTGGCACGCCGCACCGCGAACAAAGAAGGCACGGGCTTCAAGCGCGAGCAGCGCGGGCCCGTCACGACCCAACATCTGTTCGCTCTTCGCTCCCAACTCCATCTCCACGCCCCCTTCGACGCCGCCCTCTGGGCAGCTGCCTGCGCGACATTCTGGGCTGCAGGCGCCTCGGCGAGACGACCGTTCCATCCTTAGCCGAGTTCGATCCTAGGCTCCATGTTACCCGTGGCCCATTACCCAAACGCATCACAACGCCGGACGGCGGCAAGGCCTACGCCATCCACCTTCCCTGGACGAAGTCCACGCGCGAGCGCGGCGGCCTGCTCACCATCACCGCCCGCGACGATGAATTCTGCCCGCTGAAAGCCCTAGACAACCACTTCCTCGTCAACTCAGCAGTCCCCGCGAACGCTCCACTTTTCGCCTTCCAGGCTCCAGACAGCTCTTGGGCGCCCATGACCAAGACCTGGTTCATGAAGCGTTGCACACAGATTTGGGACGCGGCCGGCATACTGCGCGTTTTCGGCCACAGCTTCCGCATTGGTGGCTCCACCGAACTCCTCCTCGCCGGCGTACCCCCGGACATTGTCGCCGCCTTGGGCGGTTGGACGTCGCTCGCCTTCCTCCTGTACTGGCGCAAGATCGAGCACATCGTTCCCATGCACGTCGGGAAGGCCTACGACAAAGCAAAACTGACGAAGTCGCGAAAGCGTTCGAGGCCTTCCGCGTAGCGCACAACATCATCATGCCTTCGGTCGAGGACCTCAGACTTCTCGACGACGACTAGCTCGCGCGTCCTCGTCCTCCTTCCAGTCCCAGCTCGCGCGTCCTGTTTGTCCTACCCTACCCTACTCTGCAAAGTCGTATTTCGCAATTTAATACCATTCCCTTTGGCCAAAACTAAACCCGTTCCCAGTGCTTAACCCGTTCTACCCCCTTTCCTTTTCTTCTTCCCTTCGCACTAGCTCTGGTGTGGGGTGGCCGGCGCGCGCCGCAGGCGCAAGCCAACCGATGGAGCTAGCGCTCTGGGTTGGTGAGTTGGCTTGGGCGCCTTTGGCGCGCCTCCTATGGCCTCCCTCCCTTTCACCGCATGCTCAGAGTCGGTTTCCCCGCTCGGAGCTGAGTCGGCCGTGACGACGCGCGGTGCCGTTCGCCTTGCGCGTCCCCCCGTCTTCCCCACTCCCCCGCATCCGCCCAAAGGGCGGCCGAGCGGAGAGCCTTCGGCTCTTTCCACACCCACGCATTCAGAATCCACCTTGGAGTTCTGAATACGTTCTCCCTCTCTCTCTCTCCCTCCCTCACACGTACCGCTGACGGCCTCTAGCTTATTCCGAGATAAGCCTGACGTGAGGCACGAACGGCTCGGGCGTATCGGAGGATAAGCTAGCTATGCGGGAATCGGGAAAGCTGTGACGATCACCGTGACTCGTCACCTTTCCTCTTGCGCGCTTCCACAACGCGCACGATTCCCTACGCCTTTTCTTTCGCCCCGCCTCCACTCCCTCTTTCTTCCTTTCTTCCAGCGTGTGGTGAGTTGGCTTGGGCGCCTTTGGCGCGCCTCCTACGGCCTCCCTCCCTTTCACCGCATGCTCAGAGTCGGTTTCCCCGCTCGGAGCTGAGTCGGCCGTGACGACGCGCGGTGCCGTTCGCCTTGCGCGTCCCCCCGTCTTCCCCACTCCCCCGCATCCGCCCGAAGGGCGGCCGAGCGGAGAGCCTTCGGCTCTTTCCACACCCACGCATTCAGAATCCACCTTGGAGTTCTGAATACGTTCTCCCTCTCTCTCTCTCCCTCCCTCACACGTACCGCTGACGGCCTCTAGCTTATCTTAAGATGTGGCCGGTGTAGACCACTGGAAGTCTTAAGTTTCCTGGATCTTAAGACTGAATCTTAAGACCTATCCTACCTCCCTACAGCCTCCCCTGGACCCTATCCATTCTAGAACTTAAGTCTTGAGAATCTTGAAAACAGTTAAGACCTTGGAATAACTTGAGATATTCGTGAACTGATGTAAGACATCAAATAACTTGAGACATCCGCGAACTTGAGGTATCTGAAACTCAAGTTCGTGAAATGAAATGATATATATACATACACACTCCAATACCTTGAGATTTGGGCAAGACTCAAGTTGGCGAGACTTAAGTCTCCCAGAACCTAAGTCTCACGCCATGGACTAGAAGTCCACTGGAACTCAAGTGTCCTGCTGAACTATGTTGAGATGTCTCAGTTCCCACATTAGTGAGACTGGAATCAACACAAATCTCCTTTCCCCAAACAGCCTGCAAACACTGAACGTAGGTGGCATTCACAAAAAGATACAGGGCTCAATGCTCAAGGTGGCAAAGTCAGATCAATGCAACAAACAATAAGAAAATTGAATGTACCACAATGTTGGCTCTCAGCCTTGGACACACACAGGCCTATGTAATCAAGAAGAGAAGGGGGGAGGAGGATGTGGGTGAGGGTGAAAGAGTGAGTGGTGTGTGTGAAGGTGTAAGTCAGGAGCAAGAGAACAATCGCTTCAATCACTGATCTGTGATTCAATCAGCGGACAATGAAATTGATGTGTGGCTGCATCTGTGTCACGTCACGTTGCATGCTCTTTCTCCCACTAACTTAACATCTCTGTGCCACCTACGCTCCTACCCTTTTGATGACCCTTGAGCTGACTGGTTCAACCTACCCATCCCCATCTCTGTCTACCAACCCCCCACTTGTGTCTCAACAGCCCAATGTGCAGTGGCATTCACAGTGGAGTTCCCTAGTATCCAATCGGTCAGTTTCTGCATTACTCAGAGGTTACCCATACTCCTCTCCAGTTTCTTCCCATCCTGGTCTGAATACCTCGTTGTTGGCAATTGCACACCCACCTCGACAAACTTATTAATTTTATTCCATCTGTGGCTTATTGACTGAACTTGAGTTGTGCAGGGCTGAAGTGCTCGCAGAATTTGAGTGCTGCCAGAACTTAAGTGCTCCCAGAACTTGAGTTGCCCTGTAACTTAAGTAACAGGTGATCTCAAGCGTTGAGCAGGACTTAAGTTGGCAAGAACTTAAGTCTTAGGTGGAGGGGACCCTGCTTGTGCTGGAGGCAGGTGGGAGCTGAGTGAAGAATAGGTCTTAAGATTTGTACTTAAGACATAGAGAACTTCAGACCTTGGCCAGTCTACACCGACAGGGCTTAAGATAGGCTAATAAATTAGTTGCTAGTACTTTCCCGTCGTCGGTGGCTGAGTGGATAGTTAGAATGTGATCAGCAGAGCTTGGGGAAGGAGAAGTCATAGTTGCGTCGCTGGCCATGTGGGCAGCAGCTGTGAGAAGGATTGAGACGCAGAACTTCAGCCCATACTAAATCTTACTCGCCATCTGTCAGCAGGACACAATTTTGCTTACTCGTGCTAGTTGGTGGGTCATCGACACCAACGGAAACATTCCCGTTTTGCCGGCCGTGTACAAATTCAAATACTTGACGAAGCTTTGAATATCTGCGGATCAAATGCCCCAAAAGGCGCCATTCAGCAGCCGAGCCCAGTTTTCCTGCGTCAAAACGAAGTCAAAACGTCACGAATGAGAAGGTATCAGTCACCGGTGTGAGGTCACGTTTCGCAAGACTCTTGACAGTCTACAATTTCAAAATAAGCAGCCAGAATGGCTCTCAGCCCTGGAGTTGGAGCACCGCCTCGACATCACCTGATGCGCGCGGGAGGCGCAGATGTTCCCTTGCTGCAGCCACTACTGTGAAGATCACAATGCATTCCCTGGCTCGCAAATGGAGCCTATTCAGTCGGGAGTCGGATCCTAAGAACGCAAGCTCAGATTTCGAAGCAAGATCCAACTTCATTCAAGAGGCCGTTCCGTTCCGAATCTAGATTCAGAGTCGAAGGCTCGACTAGTCGAGAGAATAGTAGATACAAGTATCCAAAGCAGTGGATTCAACCCAGTCCGAGACTGTACGCAGTGGCATTTTCGATCGTCCTCATTCCGACAAAGCCTTCGGCTTAGCGCGTTTGAGCCACAGATTCATGCTTGAAAGATATCGATTCAGCTGCGCTAGCAGTCGCAGACAGAAGAAGCAGCGGAGAGCGCGATAGGATGGCCAGGGATGGCCAGGGATGGCCGCAGGAGGCAAGAGGGATTTGATCGCATCAACGGAATCATACACACCGGGGATTGCCAAATATTGGGTGATGTGATGTTGATTTCGAGATTCAATTTGAAATCTGAAGTATCAAGCTGCGCTTCAAGTAAGCTGAAACTGAAAGCTCAATTAATGGAATCGGGGCTGATATCGACGGGACTGAAATCAAAGCTAAAATCACCCAAATCAGTCTTGACTCCACCCCAATCTGCTTCTATTTTGATACCTTGAATCTCAACATCAACGTCGAGTCGAAAACCAGGTGTACTTATATTTGGGGATCCTGGACATGGACATCTTCAGCCTAGCAATTTGCCCGTGAAGGGATGTCCTTGGGCAAGGTTGCCAAATATTGCATCATCCGATGTTGATTTCGAGACGTTAGGCATCAAATTGCATTTCAGCTTGGTCGAAATTTACAGCTGAAAGCAGTCGATCCAGCTTTGATTTCATAGAACTCAAAATTAAATCTGGAGCCTATTGAATCAGTTTGGACTTCAGTGGAATCCGAACTCTAAACCAACACCTTGGATTTCAAATTAGGGCTTGAAATCAACGTCGGATGTTCCAATATTCGGCAATTGCCGATGTGGTTACACCCGATTTTCCCCGACCATGCTTCTTCTTTCCACCACCATCTCATCCCCAAGAGCTGCACACACCGGCCGCTGCATAGCCGATTTTTTCAGCTCCTTCAAACAAAATGTGATCACGCATTTCCGACCCTCATTCCACTTCTGTAGAGCCGTCGTTCCCGCAGCTCACCGGCCTAATGCTGCTAATGTATCTTGACGCTCCGACCTTGGAAACACGAGGGACGCGAGCTTGATTCTCCAGCTGTGCCTCTTCAGCAAAATCTTCAAAAAACCCCTGCCGGATCTCTCGCGAGGCTTCGAATTATGGCTCCAAGTACCGCACCGCAGTGTAAGACTCGCTCATCTGCTCGGACCTTCTGGATGCACGCATCACCTAGATCTTACACCGTACATCGAGATCTGAGTCCAATCACCAAGACGTGCCCACCGTCTTTGGTTTTCCTCGGTCCCTACTCAGTACTCGGCCCCTCCGCTGCAGTGCCGATAAAATGACATTCAAGGATCCGCCGCTGGGGAAGTTGAACATAGGCATTGCTTGATTTTCCTTTCAGGTTACTCATTCGTTCAACTCCATCAGACTGCGGTGCTAGCGGTAGTACCGCTAGCTCGTGCTTTGTTCTGGCCTTGTTTGTCTCTTACCTTATTGGCCACTTCCAACCTAGTTCTCGTGGTCACACTCGTCTCGTGTGATCGCGACATTTCATTTATCTCGTAAGTCGCTTTGCCACAGGCTCGCAGTTCTAGAACGCGGAAAACGTTTTCAAACTCCGACGACTGTGAGAACAGTGTGAATTCGAACGCCGCTGATTGGTTGGCCAGTTCCGGGGTGCCGGCACAGGGCAAAAGCCGAGACCGCTCCTTGCCCTGTTACCATGTCCTTCCGTCTGGCCGAATTTCCTCAAGATGTTCTGTTGGAACTCAGCAAGCACTTGGACGTTTCGGATCTCATCAGTTTTCTTTCAGTATGTGGCAACTCACTGGTCGAAACCAAGCCAGAGACGATCCATTTAGATATGTCGGGTCGTTCGCGAGCTTCAGCTCGAGAGGACTCTTTGGATCGACGCTCTCATCCGACTGAGACAGGTGGAAATTCAACCGCGCCCGTATCCATTGCATCACCGTTGAACCAATTGTCTCTGACCCAACTTCAAAACACTGTGCGGCGAGCGAATCAGCTAATGAATAATCTCAAGTCAGACCTACCGCGGCCTAGACGCATTCACACCTTGCGGGTTCATTCCGGCGCTCGAATTGTTTGCGTACCGGGAGAGAATCTCGTCGTGACTCACACCACAGGCAGCGTGAGCTGCTGGGACGTTCTAACCTCTCATCGCGTTGGATATCTAGAAATTCCAGACCTCCGTGTGCAGACACTTACACCCTGCTTGGAGATCAATGGAAAGGCGCTTTTTGGCGCTTTCATTGGGTTTGTCACGTATTCTGGTGAGGATATCGTACTGACCATCAATTTGTAGCCGGAATGTCAGGCATCTGGCCGCAATTTGGATCGATTTCCGCAATCGCGCAAATATTTCGATATCTCATACGATTTCCAAGGCTTCAACCGACGTTTATTTCTTTCGAAGTCATTTCTTTGTGACCTCTCGGGTTCTGGGATTCTGTACCACCTCGGAAATCGTTTTCTGGGGCCTGGAGCCCAACGGCAACATCGAGATACAACCGCAGGATCATTGTTGCCCGGTAAGACACTTTACCCTCGAATTTCAGGCTACTAATGACCAATGGAACCCCAGCCCAGCTGTCCTACCCCTGTCTGTCTAGCATTCGGACGGAGGTTGTACATATTTCACAAGGGCGCAAATCTCACACAGGCTGCGGTGTATAGCGTCCCGTTCTCACCTACCCCCGAACACGAGTCTAACATCATGCACACTTCGGAATCGCCGAGTAAAACTACCCTGCCGATCTCGTACCCTTTCACCCCGAACCAGGATCAAATGCTGGATGACGCAGGCATTTTCAACTTCAGCGTCCATTCTCCGCAGGTTGTTGCGCCAGATTATGGGGTTTACGCGGTGACGTGCACAGACTTGGGCTTCAAGACACAGTCTGTGGTGCACTTTTGGCCGGCGTGCCGTGCAGAGATTGGGCATGAAGGCATGCTCGAGATCGGGCCAGGCTGTATGTACGGACACCCACAAGTCATTCGGCAGATCGCCGTCGGCGCAACGGGGCGGTATGTCCTTATTCGCTGTGGGCTAGCGCTGGACGAGAGCGCCGCGAACGATGCAGACTCAGACTACCTCGGGCTGCTGCATTTCGAACCGACGCCGCCGGGAGATGCGCCAAGTATTACTTTCCGAAAATTGGACATCAGAGACACGTCTTTGTATTTGTGCCATCAGATTGCGCTCGACGACGCACTGGGGTTGGTTTTAGTTCGGATACGGCGGGAAGGATGACTGCTATTTCGTATATGTAGGATGTACGATTGTACGATGATTGATTACCCAAAACCACGTGTTGGAAGTTCTTGAGGGACAGAAGAGCTACCACCGATGGAAGATATGTGAAAAGTCACAAAGGAATCACCAATGTCCATTCGTCCCAATATCTTCCTCAGCCATATCAAAGCCGCGCGTAATATCGCCGAGATTATCCAAGTATGTTGCCCAGATGTCTGCTCTAACACGAGCAACTTTTAGCTCTTATGAGAACGACAACTCAATTGAACTCACTCCAATCCCATCGGCGCGTTCACCCACATTGCCATTGTAGTGTCATCAAGCTGCTTCATCATCTCTTCCAGTTCACGGCTCGCCTGTGTCGGATCAGGGTACATGTCATCCAGCAGGAAGCGAGTCTCGACGTGAGGTGGCACGGGCTCAATCTCGATGTTGCTTTGATTATGTGCACTGGTCGAATGCGGTGCGTCAGAAGCATCGGGCAGCAAGCGACCGACGCATGCCAAATTAGCCAGAATGTTCCTGGAATAGTATTATGGTATGATGTGGCGAATATCGAAAAGCATACCATAGGATTCCTGCGTTTTGCCAACTACGGAACAGAAATTGAGATATTTCAGTGCGGGAATATCAGAATGCTCACCGGGAGTCACAGAGAAGCATGACGTCCATACAATTTTGCACCATTTCGCGGTTTTGGTCTGGCACTAGTGCTGATGCTGTTCGCCTCTTAGTCCACACTTGAAGCATCAGGATTAGGGCCGAGCTGAACACCGCCTGCTACAAGTTGTCGCAGTCAATATGCGAATCAACCCAATGGAACAGAACGCCACACCAAATTGATAACGGCCGGTGCGGTACCGTTGCGTCGTCGTTGAATGTCCACCATATTGGCGCATGCCTGTGCGGCAGTTGTACATATAGTTAGGGAGGACAGTGCAGACTAAATGGATTAGTTTGAGTCGCCAGAGTACTGGTGAAGGAGCGCACCGTGGCCGCAAAATTCCGAAGCAAGGCGCGGTGGATCAGAATCTGAAGGTGGTAGAAACCGCAATGCAAAGCAACAGACTGGTCAAAGAACACCTGGTCCTTCCGCGTAGGGTCCCATCGCAGATGGTCAGGAATATGCGCGTGCCAGGTGTTCAACACGGAATCCAATTCGGGAACAGCGGACTCTTTCCAGGGGCCGTGTATCGAAAACAACGCGAGCATTCTGTCGGAGCGATACTACACCGCGTCAATATCGTCAAGTTTCGAGAAATCGAGACACTCACGAGGGATATGAGGCAAAAGCCCAGGATGTGATTCAAACGCATGAGTGCATTGAAAAATGCAACACGGGAGGGCACGCCCCGGGGCTGTTGGAACGGATGCGTGGGGTGTTCCCAATGCTCGTCATCAACCTCCCGCAAGGGGTAAATGTCGAAGCTAAAAGAATATCAACACAAACCTAATGGCATACGAGGAAAATGGAGAAATCACACACTCGTCGTACTGCATTGCACATGTGCGGCCCATCTCCGCACTTATCACGCGGTCCAAGTACAGGAGTACCCAGAATGCGCGCTTGTACAGCTCGTCTTCGACTGAGGGGACCGGGCTCTTGCGAATATGCAGACCGATGTCCTATCAAGCACCTCGATAAGCTACACACATTCAAGGGTCGAATGGAACTTACCTCTGCGAGGCGTAATCCAATGCCAACCAGCGTCCAACACGCCTGTGATGCAGCTGAGCCATCGAGGAAGATCACAGCCAACTTGAAGTAGGTGAGTATTGGTGCGTGGACGGCGATTCAAAGATGAGGCTCGAGCGTCCGAGGGAATAGAAGGAATAGGAATGGAGACAGATTACAACTCACACAATAGTACTGCAAGTCATACAGCGTCGGCCGCTCAAAGAAGCGGTCTTCGAGGATCGGAACCTGTCACGCACTTCAGACAATATTCTTGCGAACAGAAAGAAATCCGCCACACCTGATCAAACCACTCTCTCCCACACGCAGCACCCGCGTCGATCGCGCTTGGGTCCATGCTCCACCTAGAAGCGATCGCGCACACAAGCAAAACTGTCGCCGCAAAACCGCCATCTCTGGAGAGTCAAATGATTCTTGGCTACAAAGGGAAAGCAAGAGACGAGAAACACGCACCGCAAATGTAGACCTTCGGCAACCAGCCGCTCGAACGTCGGCCGATGGAGCAGGGGGAGATAAATGTTTTGATGGGTGAAATAAAGCCCAATGAGCTCGCTCAGAAGAGGTTCTGTTGGAAAATTGAGTTCAGATGTTCTCCGCGTGATATTCTTGCGCTGTCGGTGCATGAGTCACGGCACTTGATTTGGCAGATATAACAAACTTACCGTCTCCGGCCTCCATCCACAAATGTGCGTCCGGGGGGAAGGCCGAGACATCTTACTTCCGGTTCTGGTATGTACCATACACTTTATATCGGCGATGGCCTTGATGAGAGCGACTCCTGCACTCTTCCCGATGAAGACGTGCTCGCGCTCCTTAACCTTCTTGATCTCCAGGGAAAGTTTGTTGAACTGCGGGAACCATCACATGATGCACACGTACAGGTCCATGAGGACCAGGCGCACCTCGAGGTGCAGCAAGTCGTCGGCATCTGGTGGTGCAGGGGGTTCGTATAGGCTCGCCATGGTATTCCGCATCACATGAAGCCATGCAGTTAACCCGTTGAGCGGTTGCTCATTGGTGCTCTTGTCAGAGTTACCCGAAGATGTAGTCGTAGGGGTGGTGTGCATATATGCGCGGGTGAGCTCTGCGCGGAGTTCGATGACCTGTGCCTCCGATTCCTTAAGCCGGGATTCAAGCACCTCAACGTGACTATGTGCGACGTGAGATCTGGCCAATGCTGCAGAGCCGAGGGACAACGCACCTTTTCGTCCGGCGTTTCTGTCCATCACAATGACTCCGAGGGACAGTTTAGATAGGAAGGCGGATACTTACCACCGGCGTGGTGAAATATGTGCACTCGAGTTTTGCTTCGATGCATGTTTTGCACTTCTCGGGTCCAGGGATATGTGATTTATAACCTACAATATCAGGAGGTTCAAGCCCAAATTATCCACGTCAGGGATCAGGCCTCACATCCCGCTGAAAATGAATCAGCGGCTGACGAAGAGTGCCTCTTACAAAGGTGAAGAAACAATCGACGTACTCTTCCTACGGCGGCAAACATCACACGGGCGTTTGGTGCCGGGTTTCTTCCCCTGGAGATTGCGACCGTGGTATTGATTTATTGACATCGGGCCCTGGTGATGTCCTGAAGATTTCGAAGGTGAGAGGAAAGGGAAAGCCGTGAATACGTCACCTTGCCGACATCAATGATCCAATCAATTGATGATTGATTCGAATTGAAAGTTCAACTTTTTGTATTTTCATCGAGGTTCGGTGGCATAGAGTTGCAGGGAGACTCTGATTGCGGCTGCGCTGAACGGAATCAAAAAGAAAATGTTCGCTCATCATAGAAATGTGGGCTTGGTATGGAACAGCAAAGGCTGCAAAGCGTGGAATGGAATCAGGCAGCCTGGTGGGAAAGTCGTTCCGATTTCCGGTTGCTTAAAACTGAAGTAAATCACGAGGTAATCGAAATATGTATCGTGACAAACTACATAGTTCGCATGCAATGACAAAATATTCAGCAATTCCGAGAAGAAAAGAACGAATGCACACCGCAGATATTGCAGACAGGTAAATTTGAGGTAAATCCTCTCTGATTGATCTTGACATCACTGCGTTTCGGGTCCCCCGTAGACACACCTCGGGCTACCTCGGTCTACTTTGGTCTACCCTCTGTCTACCCAGGTAGACACACATGTACCACGACATGTAGACACGTGTTGGTCTACCTCCGTGTACCCCTGTCTACCTCCGGCTATCTAAGGTGGACAGCCTTTGGCTACCTCTGCCTGCCTTGGTCTCTCTTGGTAGACTCACCCCATCCAAACTTAAACTGCTAATTTGGACTCACCTAGGCCTTTCCTCTGCCTGGGTATCTCTCCACTAGTTCTGGCTTGTGTGTGTGAGCATTATGTAACTTGTGCTGGCATGTGCACATACATTGACAGTGGTAGCTATCGGATCAAAGAATCACTTGATTTCCCTTATTCCTGGCAACTCACTTACATTTCACTGTGGACTTCGCGTCAACCTGGGTTGAAAGTTCACTGGCAAAACCCGATGTTGATGTCAGCCGGATTACATCTACGTTGGTCTACCTCGGCCCGGGTCCATCTACCCCCATCTACAGGGTAGACACACAGTAGACTCAGGTGAACTGGGTATGTGTACACAACATAGAATTAGGTAGCCAGACAGGTTGGTCTACCTTTCGTCTACCCAGGTAGACAGACCCTCTGTCTACAGGGGGTCTGAATGCAGTGGTGTGTTGTGCTACTTCAATACATTCCAATAAACTCAAGGGAGTCATGATCTCCCACGTCGTGGAACAAGCCGATCAGGAATTTTCTGGGCTGGATTCTGATTAGGAAGACGTCGATATTCGATATGGAACAATAGCCGTACCGATAGCGAGTCGGGGATTTGAATGGGCGGTTTCTCGGCGGATACAACTGGCGCTGTTCCAGTAACGTCTTTGGTAGTCTCTCGCAGACAGACACTTCAATACATTTTTGAACTCGTACCTCCGCCATACGCAGTCTGGTCAACTAGATTTGAATTTTCCGACATTGAACATGTGGACTGTAACCTTGGTGAACGGCCCGATCTCGGGGCTATGGCAACAGGGACTGGACAGCTTCGTATTTCCGCGTCGGAACTTCGGCAGGCGTGATTGGCGATGAGAAATGGCCCATTAGGGTGGTAGGACCCCAGAGACATGTCAGAAATGTCGGTGGGAGTATCCTGTAGCTAGCTCCAGACCAGAAGCTGGGGGTGTATATTATTTGCAGTCTAATTGTTTATTCGGCTAAATACCAGGTTTATTCTGTGTGACTCGGTCAAAACCAGCTCAGAACTCGACCAGCGCTTATGGTGAGCACAGCCACCTCCTTTTCGGGAATGTGGTTGCATTTTCGTTTGGTGCCGCGGCTCAAATTCCGGACACGTTGAATGTAGGAAGCTCAGAGAATAGCGCTAAACATGTGTGAGTTTTATAACCAATTTTGTGCCATACTGACTTGCTCTTCCAAGAACGATAATAGCTTACAAAAAGCTCTTTGGGCTATGAGAGGGCGTTAGGAATGGTGCCATTATCTACAAACTGATGTACGAAGAATTTGATCAGGAGGGACGAAAATTCAATTCCAAAATCATTTTATAGGTTTACTCCAGAACCATTGCCCAAGAATATTGCCCCTCGTACTGCTGAATTCTTTCTCCAGAATATCGCCCCTCATACTGCTGAATTCTTTCTCCAGAATGTGGTCGGCTACTGATGAACATGTGTTGAGGCTAAAGCACGGAATTAACTTATTAAGTACCACAATTGGCATCGGTCCGTGATCCGGGCTGTCAATGTCTTTCTCTTCCAACTGCTATCTGCCTCTGTGACGCCCACTGACCCGCACTTGCCGTCGATCCTAGAGCCCACTGACACCGCGCATTTCTAAGCTGTGCCTACTTGTTCGTCGGAATCCGGGCTCACCACATGCTTTGGCTCGGTCTTTTTGCCATTTTCTGGTGCTCTCTCCGATCCTGCATAGCTTCAAGTTTCACTCAACTATTTCGCATTTTTTGGCTGACTCTACGCGCCTTCTGGATGGTTCTTTCCGTGTTCAACGCAACATTCACCTTGTCAATTATCCGCCTTAACATATCTCTGTTTACTCATCTTTCGGTCCTACTCTGGTATAAATTGCAACTAATTCAACTCCCAATAACAAGGAAGCTCTAGCAAACATATTTCACTCAATTCCTTTTGCATTACTCTCATCTCGTGTCCCTCGTCATCCTCAGTGTCCCCGACAACTCCGACGTCGTTCTCGAGCAGCTTTTGTTGTTGCTATAATCGGCTCGGCTATGTATTCATTTTATTTCGTGCCCTGCGAGTCAGCCTTGAATGAAGCTGAACTTCCTCGCACCTCAGAACCACCACTACAGTCCTCGGAGCGACCGTCCCTCATCTATCTCCCTTCCCTTTGATTTTGTTTAGCTCCACTCCAATATAACCGTCGCAGTCAATCCCGAGATCCTAAGATCTTTCAGTTGTTTTTGAGTGCATCATCACATTTTACAGTGCAAGAGTTCGTACAAATTTCCAGAACCAAAAGCCGAAATGTCGGAGCGTGGGCATAGATGGGAACCCGAGAATCCAATTGCAGTGCAACCTTGCAATTAGGTCCAACCAACGCGCAACGATCGAGGTGAGTACAGCTCTTCAAGCTCCTTACGAGTAATATTAAGCTCAAGACAAATGAATAAGTGGTTGTACCTGAAGGTTTGTTGGAGGAGGAAAAAGATTGCCCAGAGGAAAGCAAGTACGTTCCAGCCGATCCAGCAAAACTCCCTCAATCGAAGCTCTACCTCATTCTCAAGCTCTTCCTCTTCCTGTTTGCTGCTGGCTGTCCTAGTGTCTGGTCTCTACGAGAGTTTCACTCTGATGGCATACACATGCTTGTACATTGTTGCTGCCAACTTGAGCTCCTTTAGCATTGATGTCTCGGGGTCCTCGACACTTGTTGTATTTTCCCATAGAACAGCTGCGCTGAGTGATATTCTGGGACTGTTTCATTGTTCCTCAAACAATATCTGCAGGTTTTCAACGGCTCGCATGATTATTTTTTCCTGAACCGGATTCATCCGGTGCTGTGGTAGTAAAATGTATGAATGCACCTGATTCCATTTCGATGGCATATGTGGATTCCTCAGACACTGATTCCGTACCTGAAGCTTTATGAGAAAATGCCCCGAAATGCAGAAAGCTTTATCCATTCAACTTTGGAAACAGAGTTCAATCACAAGTGGGAGCTGTCGGGCAACACAATTACATCATGATGTCAGGAAGTCATTGGTTCAGCCCCGAGGCTCGATGGGCACTAAGCCAGTTTTTTTTCCACTTGCGTGCGCTTCAGGCCATTCATCACTCAACTTATCGAACCGGTTCAGAGTTCAAGGTGATTAGACCCAATGGAATCTCCATGTGTCCTGTAAACTCCAACAGGATTTCCCATTGAAAATTAACAATACGTACTTTCCTTGTCTCAATAGTAAATATTCCCCGTGTGAGGGCTGACTATGACGCGGCACCAAACGAAAATGCAACCACATTCCTGAGAAGGAGGTGCTCGCCTAAGCACTGGTTGAGTCCTGAGCTGGTTTTGAGCCTACTATTGCGCAGAGTAAACCTGGTGTTTAGACGAGTAAATAATTAGACTGCAAATAATATACACCCCCAGCTTCTGCTCTGGAGCTACAGGATAACCCCACCGACATTTCTGACATGTCTCTGGGGTCCTACCGCCCTAATGGGGCAAAGTGAAACTGCCGCCAGCACTGCCGCCCTGCCGCCAAGGGCGGTAGTGGCGGCACTCGGGAGCGGCACTCACTTTATGTTACATACCATCTGTCCGTAGTATTACATACAGCATCTTTACCTACATTGTGGTGTAGTTATTACAGCAATTCACATGTATTCAACTATTCAAGTGACAAAACTTACCAGAAGTCGGCGGCAAAGGGCGGCAATTTAACTATTTTTGGGGGCGGCAGTGGCGTCAAAGGGCGGCACTAGGGGCGGCAATGGGCGGCAGAGGGGGGCGGCAGTAGGGGCGGCAGTGGGGGCGGCAAATATCTGTGGGGGCGGCACTTTTCCTTTTTGGGTCGGCAGTTGGGGGCGGCAATGCAACTACGTGACAAAGGGCGGCAGTGTGACAATGTGTGACAACGGGCGGCAATGGGCAGCAAGGGCGGCAGTTTGCATAAAAATTATGGTTTGAGATTACGACATTTTGAGGTGTATCCGAGTCTTACTTAACCTCGGAGCTGCACAGATGGCCTAAACTTGGTGTCTGTCGCCCCAAAATCCCACCTTTGATCTGCTAGTATGCATGCACGCTTTTTGGTTACGGTTCGTGCCCAGAAATTATGCTGAGAACATCTAGAGGAGTTATTGTCACTCAGCGCCGTTCAAATCGTTCCCTGGCCGATCTTTACGGCTACGGTTTAATTCACCACCAACACCAACACTAGGTGCAAATTGCTTGCTACTACCCCTGTTTTATCACTCGGCATAAACCTCTCAGGCATCCTAAATTTGGGTGAGGAGGTAGATATCACTATGTTGTGCCTTTAATTAATCCCGGTGAGTGAACTCAGCATCACTCATGGCGCTGTGCACTGATCGGTTGGGTCCGATGCCGGCATTATTCGGCCTCTTTCTTCCACCACCATCGCACCTCAAGACAGATTTAGTCAAGCCCTAAGTAGTACCTTATAACAGTTTCATGCAGGAAGTGGTAAAAAGATCTTGTTAATAACTCAGATACATTATAATATTTATCTATATCCTTCCATTCTTTGTGGCGGCAGCGTGACAAAAGTGCCGCCAAGTGCCGCCTCTGGGGGCGGCAGTCAGACACCTGAGGGCGGCACTTGTGGGCGGCAGAGGGGCGGTGCTGGCGGCACGGCGGCAGTATTGGCGGCACTTTCACCGTGCCCGCCCTAATGGGCCATTTCTCATCGCCAATCACGCCTGCCGAAGTTCCGACGCGGAATTACGAAGCTGTCCAGTCCCTGTTGCCATACGGGGCGAGTCCCAGTCCCAAATCATTGAAGGCTCATTACTTTAACGAGGTCAGTCATTTCGGAATGTTTAATGATGAGCGTGTGGCATCCTAGCTCTTTAGCTTTATACATCGCGCCTCCTTTCCCATCATCAAAAAGTCGACTTCCGACCAGTACCTATGGTACTGCGGGCCCTCGCCAAGAGAAAATAATTATAAAGTCATGCTATTTTCAGTACGCCCCTAGTCTGAATACCTCTTGCCCATCGATTCCTCCTCCCCCAGCCTCACAGGAGCATATTTCAACGACCGACCGACTGCCCCCCCCGCGCCGAACATAAACTCCAAAACCAAGAATGACAAGGATTAGAAGCAGAACCAAGTTTCCGCTCAACAGTCCGATGATGATCGGCGCGTATTTTCGCACTGCCCCATCGCTCCCGTCAGTGCCAGTGCCAGTGTCGGGCGACAATGCGGATGCAGCATCGACCACTGCCGCCGCTGGTGTGCACGGTGTTGGCGCCGGACTCCGGTGCAGCCCCCATCGCGGCGGCCAGCAGCTGGTCAAATATTGGCGTGCCCGAACCAGCTAATCCGCAGTCGTCAGAGTGAAAATCAGCGGAGATGCGGGGGTGTGGCTTACTCAGAGGATCCCATCCAACCCCGGCATCGAACGCAACCTCAAAAAATGTCAGCGCACTCGTTCTATGGTTCACATATGGGAGAGACGCACTGAAGATACGGGGCAGACGTTGCCTGAGTTGTGCCCGGCAGTAATGTCCGTCAAGGCCGTTGAAGCGTAATAGTAAGGAATGGGTTGAGGAATCCGAGCACGGGCTTGCCTGCCGCAATCAGCTGGTCGTTGATCAGAGAGACGATGCTCGCAAAGGTGGGTGTGGATGCGCTTGTTCCACTTTCCACGGCGATTTCACCACCATTAACGACCGCAAAGCTGGATCCTTGGAGAGAAACATCAGGGTAGCCGCGGCCGTTGCTGTTAAAGATCCCCTGGAATTCCGTCGGGAGTTGTTTAAGGAAGCCAGCGACTGCGTCCGACTGGTAGGAAGGAATAGGAAAGTAGTTGGAGAATCCACCACCCGTAAGGTTGAAGGCTGTTTCAGGTCCAATGCCAATCGTCGCTCCGACGGTGGTCACCCAAGGGCAGGAGGGAGGGAACGTCGCGATGAAAGTGTTGTTGTGGCATGTGCTGATGTCGTCGTGCCCGCCGCGGACACCACCCTGCTTTTGAGTCAGCACTGTGGGCAGATAGATGCGATAATGAGGTACATCGCCTGAAGAAAACAGCACGGAAATGCCGCGCGCGCCAAGGGCCATGTAGCCGTTGCAGATCTTTCTGGAAAATAGATTCATCAATATACTCGCGTCTTACATAGCTGGGAACACTTGCTCTGCCATCGTGGCCCCGAAATGGTCTTCGTTGTCAGAATACGATGTGGAGACAACCGTAGGTGGGTCTGCAAGTCCGTCGATGAAGGTCGTGGTATCCAACAGGGCGCCGGCGAAGTCCGAGATTTGGACGACGCCGCCCACAGATAGGAATTGAAGGGGAACGCCGGTCGCAATCCCTAGGTGATATTGAGGATTCAGCACCACCATTCATAAAAACAAAACAACAAACAGACCAGCGGTGTACTGGATATCAAGATTGGCCTCGCCTCCGGACTCGGACGCGTTTTGAGGGTCGATTCCCCCGTCAAGGCTCAACAGCGCGAACGACGTAGAGGGGTCCATATCCGGACGCAGGCCTTGGAGGAATTTCTGCGAACATGGGCTAGGTTCAGGAGTTGTAGAAATTCGCCAGCAACACCAACCTCGAGATCAGCTGTCTGCGCGAACTCATCTTGGTAAGCTGTAACCAGAAGCACGTTGTTCGACTGCGTGGCCGGGGTGGTGGGAATCCCGTAGATGGACTGCAAACAGGCAGGAGTCATGATACCATCGGGAAGGCTGGTATTACAAGATGGTGCACGCTTGTTGTGTTGGACGTGTTCGATCATGGAGCCCATACGACCACCCGGCTTGACGAATGCTGTGGTGGGGTGAATCACTTGAACGTGCCCAACGAGTTCTTGGGGAAGCGACACCGAGAGGGTTCGTGTGATGGTATTGGACATGGACGGATGCGAGTAAACTTCGAACTGCGCAGCAAAGAGGTCATTGGCCTGAGACACCGGTAGAGTGATGGACACCCAGTCCTCGTGCGGCGAGATGACGGAGACATTGAGGCCATGCGCGGATGCGAATGTGTTGAATGCAGAAGTCGTGGCTGAAGAAGGCTTGATGAAGCTTTTCACCTTGGGTTTCCTGGTCAGCCTGCCTAAATGGAAGGAGGGTACAGTACCTCGTCTGTCGATAGCCACTGCCGGTGCTCAGAGCTCCCCGGGGTCGAGATAGACGTCATTTTTGCCTGCAAACCGGCGATATTGTTGGGAGCCAGAGCAAGGCGCAGGGTGAGCATATCAGTGGCAGGCGCGGCGCCTTGGCTGACGAAGGAGCCCGGAGCGGCGGCGAGGCTCTCATGGACGGCCATCCTGCGTGCTGACACAGCAATCATGAGCGAAAAAAAGACAGCGAGCGACTTGTGAAAAGTCATTGTCGCTACGCAGAAAAAGGGACGAAGAAATGGGGAGTTAACAACGACGGCGCAGAACATATATAGCGCTCTGGAATATGGCGATGTAAAACATGATGGCCGGTAACCAGGCAAAACTGCCTCACATCACGTCTATGCGCTGTTCCGAACTCTGTACACTCCATCTGCTGTTGAGGGCGGTAAAGGTGGGCGCATCTTCACCCCCAGGCGCTTACTAGAGCGGTGTCACAACATGATGCCAACACTGTTGTCCGCTACTAGTAGTAACTCCGGGATTTGCGGTATCCTTTGAACGAAACCATGCATGAGTTGCTTCGATAGCTTCGAAGGGGTGAGATACAAGTTGCCACCACATTTAGTCATCCTTGCTGAAGTGAGAAGCCGAAGTCAAGTCAATGTGCGGCTAAGAAGGAATGAGCAACAACCGTGCATCTGCAAATCGGTTTTTCTTTGCTAGAAATACTCCCACGTGTTAGAGTGGCGGTGTCTCGCTAGACGTTCCTAGATCTCGCTTATCTTCCTAGAACTTCTGAGAGTTGCATCTCTACCATAGACATCCTGTTCTAGATACTCACCCCTTCTCTATCGCATTCTACCTGGAATCAATGCCCCGGACACAATCAACTCGGTTCATGGAAGCACCGCAACCGGCACCCGTGCAAGTCATAAAGAGCGGAAACCATCAAATATCATCGCACTTCTTCCCTTCTTCCCACTACTACCGTCGACTTTGCCTTCAGGTCTGCCTCAACTGTGCTGCTCTTGCCAAGTCCCGCCCCTCAAGCCTGAGGCCTCATTCTCAAGTCATCAAGTCTTGCATCAAGAGTTTCCCAAGTACATATTGTCTTATGCTACTGTACAAGCTCGTTTCGTTGTTGGTCAAAAAAATTCTCATGGCCGCTCCTGTGCTCTTCCCCCCACTTAACGCCGTGATCTTCTGTCCGCTGGCGATGTTCGGCAACTTTCATCAATCACATTCACGATCACAATATTCTCTGATGCCCCACGACACTCGGTTCCGATGCTTGTGGACTGGGAACTATGTCTTGTTGTTTTTACTATGTATTCTGTAGCCCTAGAACTAAATATTATTTGGTTTCTCATTTTTTTTTGTGCAACTCGAAACAAGTCCGATGAAAATCCGATGAATCCGATAACTGATGGCGGCCGTCGCAAACCATCAAAGATGCCGGCGTATTAGGTGGAGCCCGACTCTAGGAGCTCTAGGAAGCTCTCGAGCTCTAAACGTCTCGGGCTCTAAAGATTCTATGGAGAGAATCCTATTCTAGGCAGCTGTTCTTAGAAAGGGGGGGTGCCTAGGGGTCTAGAAGCCTAGGGGACCCTTACAAGACCTAGGTAGGTACTAGGTGTTTTCCAGATGTGGAAGCAGCAGTGTCGTGTGACAACTATGACAGCTCCGCTTTCGTCTCTAACCGCACGGCCACGGTACGGGCCGACCCGCTCGTATTTAGAAAACCGGATAAATGTTCCCGTTTCCACAGCTTACCGAATTTGTCGCCCCCGCTGAAAAAAACGTGTGCTTTCCCGGGCGGGCGCCTACACCAGTATGTACATTGATCAGCTTCGGCTCTCCCAACAGTCTTCAACTCCGGTTTTCCAGCAAGCGCTGCTTTTCCTAAACCCATTGTAGCCACATATTTCGTAGGTCTCTACCCGTGGTCCATTGGGTTTCATGCGTAGTTGGACCCAGCTCACTCATCCGGGTGTTAGCCCTCAATATTTATTTCATCCGTGATCATAGGTGAAACTGAACTTCAAGACTCACCTTGAGACTTGGCCGTGGACAATCACCCGTCATTGATTGGCCAGTGCCCAGTGAGATCTAGGTTCAGGAAACAGATCTAACGTAAGCCCACAGCTCGAACTAAAGGTTCGTTGATTCACCGAGACCGACTGTGTGTATGAGCTGCTTGAGCTGTAACTCCGAAGAGAGACCAATTGACCAGCAGAAAGAAAACGAGAGCCTCTTGAGTCTCGTCTCTTGTCTTGGCTGAACCTTGATTTCTTTGTTTATTGTTCGGTGAAATTGAAGAACTTGACCGAACCATCTGGACATCCACGTACCGTAGCGTTCAGAATCTCTTGCCACAACTCCTGGAGCATTGGGTGAAGAGTGTAGAGGTTGAGACCGCCCACCGTTCCGTAAACGGGTTACGGCCGTCAAAAGAGCGGCCATCTTGTTTTGGATTTGTCGGACCCGACGGGACGGAAATAATGTGCACAATGTGATCCGTGCCTTTTCCTGTGGGGATTATATCACAGCTTTAGCACAGAGGAAGCACGGCCCAGGCCCCAGGTGTCTCGGGCTTCGGAGCGACACGGCATAGCTGTTGCCGGTGTCAATCATCGGAAAAATGTCCGCCGAGCTTCGGATAACGTTTGCCGAGTACCCGCGGGTTAACCCGCGCGGGTGTTGGGGTTGGGTTGAAAATCTCAACCCGGACTCGGACCCGGACCCGGCCGACCCTCGGGTCCAAACCCGCGAGTGGACCCGATACCCGTGCAGATCCCTAAAGCTACTCGCTGTTTTCAACAGTGAAATAGTGCAAAAAAAGCGAGCACGCATAGCGCCAGAAAGGTTTCGCGAACGACAGGTCCACTGCGGGGAATCAAGATTCAAGACTACGGCTCGGCTCTAGCTGGCGCCTCCACGCGCCGTCTTTCCAGAGCCTCATCCGCCTCCGCAAACACATCCGGCACACGGCGCGACCACGCGTCCCACGTCCCGTTGGAGACGTATCAGCGCATGCGCTCGTATTCTGGCATCGACTCGGTCATGAGGATGTGGCAGCCGAGGCGCGGGGACAGAGCGAATAGGTGCACGGGGATGGCTGCGTCGCCGAGGTCGACTACAAAGCCGACCGCGAGGTGCGTCAGGACGCGGAGAGAGCCGCAAGCGCGGCGGTGGGGTCGCGCGGGAGAGTGTGCGTAAGAAGAGTGGGAGTGAGCCTCAGTGGGACTCACCAAATTTAAGCGAGTCCCACTGTTGATGTGAATCTTATCATTTGCCATCAAAACATCATTACGCCGCCGATTTTGAGATTTTCGCTCTACTGGAGTATTCTGGGGTGCGTTTCAAGTGTATTAATGGCTTGGGGGAGCTCTTATTCTCGGACCCCCCTAGACTCGCCGCTGGGCCCACTGCGTGGTGCAACCGCTCGTCACAGCGGCCCACTGTGTGGAGTTTGTAAAAAATATTTTAGAGCATCGAGATTTAATTCAGAGCTCATTCCGAGCTGTGGGTCCAGGTTTAAATCTTTGATGTGCCGAGCTTGCCGAGTCCCACTGATGGGTGCGAGTAACACTAAATAGGCTTCAGCCGAGAGTCCGAGTCGCACTCCGACCTTTAGCCGAGTCCCACTCCCACTCTTTTCGTCCCTGCGGCATCGGATGCGAGGAAGAGATGTGCACCTCTCTGCGACGCTTATGCCGTACGTGTGGTGCCGGGTCGGGCGGATGTCGAGGTCCGAAGCATGGCTCCACACGGTGGACGGCGGAGCATCGAAGCTTCTTGAAGATGACGAAGCTGCCATTGTTGGATCCGACAAGAATGAGACGGTTTCGATTTTGGCCGAGGCTCCGCGGTTTTCGTCCGCGGTGCATAGGGTGCTCGGCCGCCGTATGAATGCAAGAAGGCTAGTGCCACGGGCACCGAACAAAGCCGACGTGGAGGAGCATTCCGCCATAGTTCTGGATGCTGCGCCCGGAGCTCTACCGAGAACTCGTAACGGCCCATTAGAGAGTTGAGGATATGTATAAGAAGGACTCAGTCCATAAACTGAGAACAAGCAACTCACCCAGAACATTGAACAGCATCGAACAATGGCTGAGGAAAATTTTCGCTCTGCCGTCCCACCCTATGAAGGACCACTCCCAAAGAGCCGTGCCCACGACGAGATTCTGGGGAACGGCGAGGTGTTAAATAACTGCAAGATCTCGTACGGCCTGCCGTTCACAGCTGCCTGCGCGAAGCATGCCGAGGAAACTTTCCATGCCCAGCACGTATTCACCATCTCGTCGGCCACCCTTGCTCGATCCACCACCGCTTTGAAAGATCTGCAAAACGCATTGGGCACCAAGGCCGGCGGGGTTAAAATTGGCGTGAAGGCGCACACGTACCTCGACGAGGTTATTGCGATCGCGGAGGAGTGTAGAACGCTACAGGTTGATCTCATCGTTACGCTCGGGGGAGGAAGCGTGTCGGACTGTGGGAAAATGGTGGCATTGGTATGTTCTAGATTGTAATGACCGTGTTGACTCACTAATAGATTTCTGCGCCAGGCTCTTGCGAACGATGTCAAGCAATCAGCAGACTTCCTGAAGCTCCCCACCGCGGCGACCAGGGGCATACTGCCTCCCGCCAAGTCACCGACAGTCCCCGTCGTGTGCATTGCCACTACCCTATCCGGCGGTGAGTTCACGCTCGCAGCCGGAGCAATAGACGACCGAGACGACAAGAAATACCAATTCATTGTCGGTCCCGCCATCCAGCTCGTGATTTTCGACGCGAAGCTGGTCACCGATCACACGCCTCTCAGCCTCCTCCTCCCGTCCGGGATTCGCGCTATAGACCATTGCGTGGAAACACTCTGCTCTTTGCTTTGCAACGAGGTGACCGAGATGCACGCCACAAACAGTCTCCAGCAGCTCGTCCCGCCTTGTTGAGGAGTAAGGCGGACGATTCAAAAACGGATGTCGAGGCACGCCATCTATGCCAGATTGGCGTCGGTGGACGCCATCGCCAGTTTCAGAGTCTACACTCCGTGCGGAGCCTCCCATGCGATCGGGCACATGCTCGGGCCCTTCGGTGTCGGACACGGACAGATGAGCGGTATCCTCCTGCCGGCGGTATGCAAATACAACGCTCTCCACCGAGCAAACTTGGACCGACAGGCGATCGTCACGACGATTCTATGGGGCGTGCCGGAGATGCGGCGGTTGGCGGAGAACAAAGGATTGAAGGAAGATAGAGCGGACCTTGGAGATCTGCTGGACGTCTTGGTCAGAGCGTTGGGCATGCCGCGGACTTTGGCGGAGGTTGGCGTGAGGCGGGAAAGGTTGGATCAGTTAGCGGAATATAGTCTGCTGGATGTTTGGTCGGCGACGAATCCGGTTCCGCTCACGGAGAAGGCGCAGGTGATGGAGATATTAGAAATGGTCGCCGGGGATCGTTAAATATTAATTCTAAATTACATCACTTTTTTCGTCCAAATATATTGCATTGCTGGAGTCAGTTCCGCGATTGTTGACAGTTCGTGAAGCTTCATGTTAAAGGTGTGTTGAAGACAGGTGAGTCAGATGCAGGAGGGAAAGCGCCTTGAAGCCAATTTGGACGAGCTCTATGTGGCTTAGGGCTGTTCGCTGTGCTCGTCATGAAAGGCCTTTACGTCTTGTATTATTGATAGGCGAACCAAAAAATGGACGCGGAAGAGCGAAGGCGAGAAAATGTGAAACGTGCATGGGTGCTTTCCAAGGCAAACCAGTCAGAAGATTCGACGCGAATTGGACTGTGAGACGGTTATCGAAAAGAAGAGGTACGGATGATTGTTCAAGATAAAAGAATCTACACCAGAGGCTCGAGGTGCGAGGTTAAAACCCTGATAGAGTATTAGCGTTGCGTTTATTGCGGTGGCTCGACAAAAAAAGTGAAAGGCAGGAGGAGGAAATCAAAAAGAGTGGTCGAGATGACTGAAATGGATGAAGAAAAAAAACGTGGAGGGAGAGGGAATATACTTGATCGAAGATATGTCCGCCCAATGCGAAGGAGTGAAAGAAGGATACATGTGCCTGGCTTCCTAACGGGGCGCGGGCGGTGATGTGGTGAACAAGGGCAGGCTGGAGCAGGCAGCGCGGTGGAGAGGATGCGTGGCGTAACGCGCATGCGCACATGCCGGAACTCCGCATCTTTACCGGCAGCTGTGGGTGGCTGGGAGCGAGCAGCGGTGTGGTACGACAGCGGAGGAAGTGGCGCGGCGGCGTTTGCGATCGGAGACATATGAGGCACTGACCAGTGCGGCAGCGCAAGAGGAGATGAATATGTGGTATGGCGGTTAGAGGGAACGTGGATGAGCGCAGTGCCCGAGGCACGGCAGCGCGGCACCTGGCGCAGCGTGTACAGCGCATGTTGCACGCATCCCCGCATACCACACGCTGCATTGTATTCTAACGGCTCGACCTCGACCTCAGGCATGGCTGCCGTATGTATCCGAACCGCGAGTGCGTACAATTCGCTGAAAACTGTGTTTTCTTCCCGTAGTTCTTCCCATCCAGCTTGTTGGATATGTATCGTACATATCTCATCCATCTATATTTTTTTTCAGAATTTTAGCGTGATTTTTGATGTAATTTCGCTGTCGAGGCCAGTTGATCGTGACGTAGCACAGCGAGGGCCGCCAGAAGTGGCTGGCAAATAGAAGCAGCAAACTAGCTGCTGTGATATAAAATGACCCGCTAACTTGGCAGTTTTTATACATCATGGCTCTACGACAATTAGGTCTCCCTCCCCCATATTAAGGTAGTAATTACCCCTAAACCCTATTTGTTGAACTAATCCAAGAGGTTTGAGAGCACGTTTTCGTTACAAGTAGCAGCTGATCCAAGGAAGTGAACCCAGTCTGCGACATTCACAAGTGTCAAAGGAGCCACAATTGGGACAGGAACTGGTGGACGGCGCCACCAGTACAGTCTGCGTTTCTATGGATCACGCGGTGTCAGAATAGCAGATTTGAAATTTTGAAATTTTTCTTACGGATTATCGTAGCAGGTCACCGACTTGCAAAAAGACAGCCATTTGCGCGAGAGCTCCGTCAATTTCGTATGGGTAGCACTGCTTAAAAGCGAAAGTCTTGTAGTTATCGGGTCCAGCGTAACGAACTGCGGCATACTAGATGTTGGAGCGATTAGCGAAACTATTAAAGTCGAGTTTCACTGGACATACAGTGTTGGGATTCGGGTCCTCTTTGCACATTTTCAGCAGTTTGGCGTACTCTGTTAGGGGGTCGAAGTCGGGTAGGTTGAGCGACGGCAGAGCTGCAACGGAGGCAGCATAGATACTAAGACCAGCAATATATGAGATGAACTTCATGGCGGGCGGGGGATGCTGAAAAGAGGCGAAAGTTAGAGCCTTTTTATACCATCGAACCATGCCGGGGGACGACTGGGCCGAAAGATGACCCTAATGCGTCACTTTTTCGGGGAATGAACACCCCGGAGCCTCATTTCCATCAGAACACCACTACCATGTGTGCTGATGGAAATGAGCGGATACAATGTTGGGGAGGCGAACAACGTCTCCCAAATCAAGCGCAATACAGCCCCATTCGTCGAAGACGCACGCAAATGAACCGAAAGAAGGCACAATGCCGGTCGAGTCAGACAGCGATCCCGACGGCACAAGCAAGGTTACAGAAAAGCATATATGAAATCAGTTGACAGAGGGTATAATGAACCTGCGTAACCTCTCGGACCATTTTAAGCGATAAAGAACCCAAATTACCAGAACTGAAAAAAAAAAAAAAAAGAGACAGCTGGAAACTTGAAGTCACTCGAGCTTCTCATTGGGCCTGGACATGGGGTTAGAGAGCGAGGTGCCGTGGGAAATCCAACCCATCAAGAGCAGCCATCATTGGCTGTGGCGCAAACCAGCTGCCTGTCTGTGTCAGACGTCAATTTTTGCTATCATTTAACCGACTGATTCACTGGGGCAAGAACCCAGATGACCCATGAAATTCGTTTTGAAAATTTTCGAATCGCAAATCACTTTCCTACCCAAGATCGCAACATACACATTACACACACGGCTGTCTAAATAAATCTAGGGGCGCTTCGGGGGTTAATTGGAGAGGAAAAACAAAAGGAGGTTACAGGGGGATACAGCACAGCCGAATGAGCAAAAGACCGGTTAATTCCGGTTGGAAAATATGGAGTGACGTGAGAATTGTATTCCTACCTCACTTTCCATACAAGACGCCTCTCGCAGTAGCTTACAGATTCAAAATAAGCGGACAATATTCGGTTCCCGGCTTTCAGAAGATCGCGGCGGAGCCGCCAAGTGTACGTTTTGGCAGCAGGGAGCGAAGGCACCCATAAAATGACACAATCCAGCTGGCAGCTGCGAACACCTGGGTTCATGTCCATGCATATGTCTGTAGTTGGCCGGCCGAAATCCCGTCTCGACGCCTCCCGGCAGCTGGAGCACTCTCAGATTCCGCCGATATTTCGACACTACATACAACCTAACCCTAGTCAACCCTTTCAAGTTGTAGCGTCTGTCTACGAAAGACAAGTCTTATACCGGCAGCGGGAATACGTTCGGGGACGAGATGCAGGAAGTTTGGGATTCAGGAGCACCAGCATTCGGGATGTTCCGAAGAGATTAGTTGTTGTTTCGACGCGATAGATAAACGCCTTCAAGAATGAGCAGCAAACTATAAGGATTGAAACAACTTGAAGACGCGAGGACGCGGGGACGCGGGGACACGGGGAGAACGATTCATCGGATATCTTATCGAAGGAGCGATAGGACGAGCGTAACGAACAAAGAGAGCGATTTATGTAGGGTCCGGGACTCCGGGAGAGAGCCAGACGGAAGATGGTGGTCGGAGAAGAGTTGATCCTTTGTTGTGCCTGTTTGGCAACGGCCTCGGCCCTCAACACTTTTGTTCCACACGATCATGATGATGTCCTAGGCGCCGCCGACTCTCGGGTCTACGCAATTTGCATGCATCATCCGCGTCTCTGCTGGTCGTGAAAAATGCGAAATGTCTACCTCATCGCCAGTAGGCGGATCTGCATTTACATTCGCATTCGCGTTGATGTGCATATCAGGACTTGTCTTCTACTTTCTTGCTACTTTTCACCTTCATGCCGCCGCGTGACTGAAGACTCCGAGATGTGCGCGATGCTCCTGTACGCCTGCACTTCTTGACCGTACTGGTGGGTAGCCAAATTTCTGTGAGTTTGCTCCACTATTTCCGACATAGCAACAATCTAATGCGATTAAGCAACCGGGCATCCACTCACACTAAAACGCGTTGGATCTCGACCTCTGCATGATCGTCCACTCGCTTGGCCTCGATTTGGCGATGCTCAGGACCCTCTCCGCCCCGCTATCTGCCTTCCACCCAGCCAAGGCCCGCAACACTTCGATCCGGTCCGCCTCTACCGTCCCCACCCCGCGCGATTCGAGCCCTGCGTCAAAGCAGAGCTGGGCTACCTTTGTGCCATGCTCGACCCCCAGAATCCAGCGGCGCCTCGGCGAGTGATGCACACTCTCATCCGCTGCCCTCATCGGCTTATATCTGTCGCCTAGCCCTCATCCGCACCATCACGCTGACGAGTCGTCGGACTTCCTCGGCATCAGTATCAACCCAGTCGATCGGTCGCGCGCTGCTTTGAGCGATGTCACCGCAGGCTCGCGCTCCACGGACGCTCGACGATGACACGGATGGGGAATCCACCCTCCGTTCCTGCGCGTCGATATCTAGGACGCAGGCTGGGGATGTCGGACGGAAAGGGAACGAGTGGCGGGCGCAAGGAGCGCGAGGAGCGGGATGTGGACAAGAGCGGGAGGACCCGTCGCGAATGCCGTGGCGCCTGTGCGTGCGGCACTTCACAATCTCCGTGCGTGTCCCTCTCTCCTTTCCTCCACCTGACGCCAACTACGCCTTCCTTCCGCCCGCAGACCTCCAACTCCGCCCCGAACTTGAGCGCACCGGCCCACCCCGGCGCTTGTCTTTGGGCATGAATTCTCCGGCCAGAACGCAGGGTGGGGAAGGGGAACCGAGATTGGGCGAAGGAAGAGGGTGGAGAGCCGGGATTCATAGCGTCGTCTTCGCGCGCGAGTTCCATCCGCAGATGGTCGGGCCCGTTGCGTGCGCGTCACAGAGCGTCGCACGCGCTCGTGAAATGGAAGGGAAGGAATGGGGTGGCGTGGATGTAGATGTGGACATCAGCGGGAAAGAGTGCGCGTTTCGGTGAAGAACCAGGAAGGGGGAGACGAGGGAATGTGTGTGGACGTCGGGGGCGATGCCTAGTGGGGAGCGGCGGCGCGCTGGGGACGATTTGAGGGTACGCATCGCGCGGCGCATGTTTAGACGTGCGCTCCGCACGATCCTTTGCGCACGATCGCCGCATCTGACCAGGATCCTGGTACGTGTTCTGACTTTCTCACCGCCCGCCGCTGACGCCCCTGCAGAACACCTCCCGACTTCGCGTGCACCGCCGAGGTGTCATGGGCTCTTGGAGCCTCCGAGCTGAGGCTCGGCGTCCAGCTGCAGGCGGGGGGATAGGCCGCCGCCGCGGAGCGCGCTCGATTTGATGAGGACGATTTGATACTTCAGCTGGAACAGGACGGAGTGGGGAAGCGGGAAAACGTGTGCTGTCGTCGACCACATCATCCAGCCTCCGACCACAACGCCCGCATGCTTCCCCAGCGTGCCCGAATTCAAGCGGCGTCTAGAGACGAGGCACCAGTCCTACAGTGCTCGTCGAGAACGCCTCTATGGCCAGCACGTCTTCGTCTTTGGTGCACAGAAGACTGCATGTGTACTTTGACTTTGTCCGCACATGCGTCGTCATACGCCGGCACCGTAGACTCGGATGGTGTATGGGACGGTCTGTACGTCTGCCCTCGATCTCCAGACGTCTCGGGCGGGGTGTGGAGATAGGAAGAAAGGCAATGTCTCCGCCTGCGTGAGGGGCGGGATGGCATAGCAATGGATGCCACTGGTGGTGGATGGGGTGCGGTCGGAGGTGTACAACACGTTCCCGGCGCAGATGTTGTGCTGCACCTCGCCGCTGACCTCGTATGTGACTCTCCTGCATTTCCGGCCCTGTTGCTGAAGCCTGACGCTCTGAAGCTTGCCTGTAGAGCGAGCACTCCCGTCCTTCCGCCCTTCTGCCCTTCTGGAGCAGGAAAAGGAGAGATGGGAGAAGCCCGCGGGGGTCGGCGCGTCCTTCGGACGAGGAAGACCGAGATGCCGTGCGCGATGATTTTTGGGCTGCGGGTGCGACTGTGCACGGGCGCTGGTGGATGCCTACCTACCATCCCCGCGATCGACTGAGTGGATCTGTCCGCGCTGTATGTGCGACTCCACCCTCGTTCCGGCGCACACGTCCTGGACATCGCCATCTACCGCTCGACACCAAGCCTCGCGTTCCAGGTACCGCGATCCGAAGTTGGAAACGGCAAACTAGGAGCGAATGAGTGTGAGGTGTATAAATCAAGCGGCAAAAATGACTCCTGCCCCGCCCCGTGTTATAGAGTGAATCAGCTCGAAAATGCTGGATGCCCCACCGATATAGAGTAAATCGCGCGTAGCGCGAGATTTTTTTTGCATGGAGTGGTTGTGAGTTGAATTTTCCGCTGTTGAAATGCCTTTGAAACTTACTTCAAACCAGCAAACCTAGGCGACAATAAACGTACCTGCGACGGGGGAAAAAAATGGTATTTTTCATCAAAACGCGGCTCCAGAATAGAATAAATCAGTGCGCTGAGACGAAATTTCATAGAGTAAATCAGTGGTTTTTCTCGGCAAAAAGCAGAGGCAGTTTGAAGGTAGTGACCGGGGCCTACACAATCCCAACGATGTCCATGAGACATGCAACTGATAGGGATTTTGAAATTTCTGGGTTCTTGTCTTGCGGGAATACCGGGAAGCCGCGAGGGAAGAGTAATCATGATGGCACGGAATGAACAATTACTCAATAGGTGCCACCTTAGCAGGACTGTTGGCTCTGCGGATAGCGTACGGGTACCACCTGCGCGATGGTCCCGATCGTGACCCTTTCACTACGTTCCGCCGTCGGCTAAACTCAGTCTGCCGAGGTCCGTGTAGCCGAGTCAAGGCTGTGCGTGGCCGGCTACACACAGCTGTGGGATCTGTGTAGCCGGCCACGCACAGCCTTGACTCGGCTACACGGACCTCGGCAGACTGAGTCTAGCCGACGGCGGAACATAGTGTTTGTTAGAGATGTTCGAAACGGGCGGGTTCTTCATCTCGAACACACCCGCTGCATTCCTGGCAGACATCATACCCATCTGTCCGTACATGTTCTCAAATCGAAGACATTCACTAACGAGCACATAGTTCGATTCTGGCCCGAATGGTTCCCCGGCGGTGGGTTCCACACCACTGCAAAGGCGTGGTCGAAGCAATTTCAGGCTACCATCGATACTGGCCTGCAATACGTCAAGAATGAGATGGTGCGTGGCACTTTATTCTCATGTTGAAATATAGTGGAGAGTCAACCACGCCATCTGTTATGCTATGTAGGCGGCTGGAAAAGCGGAACCCTCCGTGTCCACGATTCTGGAAGAGAAGAGCCACGACGACTATCTGATCAAATGGGCCGCGGCCGCAATACAAATTGGGGGGAGCGATACGGTTAGTGCCTGACTCAACCATCATTGAACTCTGTTTATCATTGAACTCCGATTATCCTGACTTGCTCGCTAACATATTTTTGGGCCGGCAGACCGCCTCCCAACTCGAAGCCTTCTTCCTCGCCATGATGCTCTACCCGGCCGTCCAAGCTACCGCCCAGCGCGAATTCGACCGCGTGGTTGGGCAGGACCGGCTCCCCGATATCAATGACCGCGCGCAGCTGCCATACATCGACGCGCTGTGCAAGGAGGTGGTAAGGTGGCATGTTGCGGTACCGCTTGGTATGTACCTCCTCGCGCGTCCTATTGTTTTGCCGACGCTTATTTTTTTTTGTGGAACACAAACAGCCGTCCCGCATCACACGCGTGAAGACTACATCTACGAACGTAGTGGAGGGATGGAGCCGCTGCTTATTCCGAAGGACTCTCTCATCATCCCGAATCTCTGGTACGTTGGTTGATCCATATACCACAATTTCGATGATGAGATGCGCAGGAAAATGGTGCACGATCCCGCACGCTACTCCAAACCCACGGAGTTCAATCCGAGTAGGTTCCTCGCCAACTGGGAGGGGGACGGCAAGGAGGCGGAACCGGAGCCGGCCGATATTTGTTTCGGGTATGGGCGGCGGTACGTTACACTTCACTGGCACCCTCAATTGGACTTCATTCACTCAGCCCATATGCTCCCTATTTGTTTTCGGCTTAGCATTTGCCCAGGTACGTTAAATTCCTAGACTCCAAGCCCCATTCGATTCTGGATTTCCTCTGTAGGGCGACTCCTCGGCGAAACGGCCATCTTCCTCGAATGCAGCGCCGTACTGTCCGTATTAAACATCTCCATGGCTCGCGGAGCGGACGGCGTGGTCATCGAGCCGCGGCTGGGGCAGACCTCGGCGACTGTTAGGTGGGCTTCAGCTTCTGTTCTCTCCATTTGTCTTCTCTGCTCTACTGTTCTCCACTTCCCTCCTCTCGGTTCGCTCATCCTCTCATTCGTCCTGTTCTGACAATTGTACATCAACTCAACAGTCATGTCCTGCCCTTCAAATGTGTCGTGCAGCCACGGAATGCGCGTGCGTTGGCGCTTATTCAGAGCAGTACTTGATCTTGTACGATACGAATCATGGTTGTATGCAACTGGCCTTACTGGTGGTACTGTAATGCGATAAGTAATTCATGAATCAGCGGTGCCGATTCCCGAAGAAGCGAGTTTCCGATTCATATCTCAGATATTGCAGTAATTTCCTCTCCAATGCGAAGGATTCGATGGCTATCTGTTGTGTGCGGGGGGGGTGTGAGGCGTGCGTGGGTGCCTTCCACGGCAGGCCAGTCGGGGGAGTCGACGCGAATTGGAATGTGAGACGGTTATCGAAAAGAAGAGGTACGGAGTAGAGTTCGTCCCGCCGATGATTTTTCAAGATAAAGAATCTACACCAGAGGCTTGAGGTGCGAGATTAAAACCCTGTTAGACTAGTAGCGTTGATTGCGGTGGCTCGACAAAAAAAAAGAAAGGCAGGAGGAGAAAATCAAAATGAATGGCCGAGATACATGAAATGGATAGAGAAAACAAAAGTGGAGGGAGAGGGAATATAGAGATATGTCAGCCCAATGCGAAGGAGTGAAAGAAGGAGACGAAAGCGTGGTAAGATCGACAGAGGGGCACAGAACATGAAGAATGGATTAAGATCTCGAAAAGCACGTATCCACAAAATCGGCATAAACGTAGAAGAATTAAAGCGGAATAAAAAGGAAGCACAGAACTAAGAGAGATCAGAGCTGGAACTCACCGTGATATTCTTTGTGCCAACTGCCAAGTTGAGAAGACCCCGCGTGTTGATTCACAAGCGACGCTGAGTGAGTGAAAAAACTAGCGGGCAGTAGCAGTGTGCGAAGCAGGCGGGGACGGGAGGCGGGTGTGGGGAGCCCGCTGACGCAGGTGCTGAGGGAAGGAGCAACGCTGCGGCGACGTTGACGCAAGGAGGGCCGCGTGCGGGAGACCTCGGCGCTGCTGTGAGGAGTGGGCCGACGCCTGGGGGGTGTTAGAACGTCTGTGTTCGATGTGGGCGGGCGCGGGCAAGGGAGGTGGCGGGGTGCGGTGTGCGAGGCAGGCGGCGCGGGGTATAGGACTTCGAAAACAAGCCCACGGCGTGCGGGATTTCGACATCGAGACGGTTATGGAAGATGTGAGGCATTGTGGGAAGTTAGAAGGGCTAGAGGTAAGTGGGTAGGATTGGGCTTACCGCGTTCGAAGTGTGCGAAAGTAAGGCCGAAGTTTGGGTAGCGCGAGATTGGAGGATTATGAGCGGCTGTGGAGGGTTGCGTCGAGTGTTGGAAGTGACTAGAGGCTTAGGGACGCACTAGGGCGGGTTTTACAAGTGCCGGGCGTCGAGTTGTGCGAAGTTGTCGTAAAGTGGAAAAGGAAAGGCGAGGTGAGCACAGCCACTGATGTGACAATGCTGTGGCAAACATCAAACCTCCAGCGCCCGAAAATAGGAAGGTGGCCGATGTCTGATATATTTGGGAACGCAGGGAAGCCACATGGGCAGTCGGGGAGGCTCGTATCCAATGGGGGTGCTACCCCCTTTCCAGGGAGTTTTCCGGGTTTTGGGTGACCACATGAAGAATGACAAGTGAATGGCATGGGAATGGGCAGAAACATAAATTTCTAAGGAAAGGGGTGCATCTCAGCCACACGTGATAATATTTTAATGGTTCCCCCATAGAAATACAGGAGGGGTAATAGAGAATCACCCCGTATGTTCAATTTTGTTATTTGAACCGTTTGAACCTACTTCCCACGGGTATCGGAATGGCGTGTTGGGATACGGGAAGAAACTAGGTATATTTTTAATATTCGTGAGATGTGTTTGAATACATCCATTAGAGATCCCGGAACAAACAAGTACCCCCTTTCACATTGGAAGGTTTGGGGGGGGGGGGGGGGGGTTCATCAAATAAAGTACTTCCCACCGCAAATAAACGAATACTGTTTTGGGACTGAGGAATACTCTGGGAAATCTATTGCAATAGTAGATACATTGTCCCGGACTCCTCACGTAGTGGGAGGACTCCCTGATATAAATACTGTGCTATGGGAAATTCTGCAGTTTTCTACAAGATTCAACAACAATTGGACTCGTTTTAAGTCAAGAAGATCCCCGAGGGTAAGCCTGAGGTGGGTGTTTCAGAAATGAGTAGCAGCCCAGTTCAACTTTGAACTTGAAACAAAACATTGTTGGGGCGTCTCACCGAGAGTGTATGGGAGCTCAAACTCGCGATATACGTCACCCGAGGTGTTTTCAATCAAAGAGTGACCATGGATGAAGTTGAAGGAACTGCTTGTCGTGGATTCAAATGTAAAGTTCATCAAACACTGTCAATGCTTGGATGATAATTGAATGTGACGCTCGTGGGTCACGAATACTCACAAACACGAAACTAGTAGCTGGCTGATTGTAGCTTGCATCAATACCCCAATTCTGAACTGTCGGTCACTAGTTTACTAAAGGATTTTGGTGCTATCATAAGAAAAATTCCATGGAACTTCAAGCTCCATCATGAGGGAGTACAATGTTCCAAGTCCGAAGGGGCATACATGGTAAATTACAGAGTGAGGCGTCAAGGCTTCGAAACTAGGAGTACACAGTAAACATATAACTTCCTATCCATCCTGCGAGTTATGAGCGGATAGAGTCTGTTGAGGCTGCTACTTTGTACGCCGCGATAACCAAAGCAAGGGAGGAGGTGACATCGTCCACGGTGACCGGTGACCCATTTGAGCCGACAGTGATGCCCTGCATATGCGCTGTGCACGTTTCGGTAACAGATTTTCGGTTGAGTAATGTTGCATGATAGAGTAATTCAGTTGAGTAGGTTACTAACAAATAGAAAGATTTCGCAAAGTTGGGAACTCAGCGGTGAATGCTGAGAGAAACACTTTCGACATTTTTCCAAAGAGTGAGGAGGACACTGCCGTCAGCCTGATTGAGATGTCCTGTGATCTGCCAAAGTTCAATAAGGGTACACCACCAGGGTGAGAAAAAAATGCGTACCTGCACGTCCCTCGCGGCTTGGACGGGTGCGCCAGGTATAACAGACGAATCATTGAGGATAACCTTTCAAATGCAGTGGTCAGGAGTGTACCACCAAATATGTGTCTTCGGTGACAGAACGTACCTGAGTGTGAGAAAAATTCAAACTGGGGACCTTGGAATTGTTGTCCACTCTGATAAAATCTGCTGAGAAGACACCGATGTCGGCTTCAATTTGTTCGACAGTGGCTAGAGTGAGAGGCAGGAGCATGGCACCAGTGAGGCAGAAGACGGAGAGCCAGCGAAGGTTGATCATTGTTGACGAGAGGTGTGCGGATGCTCCAAGGGCATTGTGCAAAGCCGCGGAGATTTTCCGAGTTCATCTAGGAAGGGTCGAACTTTCAGTGAACCTGCTGAGTGGAGGGAAGTATTTTAGACTAATGTTGCCGTGACTCGAAAAGTCGAGTCACGACTTGGCGAGTCGATTTCAAAAGTCATTCGACTCGACTTGACTCGACTTCCGGCCCAGGGAGTCACTTGAAGTTGACTTAGGTCGACTCGGGTCGATGGGGTCGGATTTTTTTTGACCATGTTTTGAGACCAATTGGAAAACAGGGAGTGCATAATTGGATAGCTGAGCGGTATACAATTAGACCCACAGGTAAAAAAAATTGAGCTACACATTTCCCTCCTGCCCCCCATTTCAAAACTTTCCGTAAGTGCTACCATCACCTCCTGGAGTCCTGTTGCTCAAGTTCATCGCTCGCAGCAGCTATGTTGCGAGGCCAGTCCTCCTCTTCATCGTCAACCGGGGCTGGCTGCCACTCCGACATCAAATTCATTATTCAACCTAGATTTGTTTGGGCTATTATCATTATTATTTATGCTGGCAACAATGCGGCGGCTCAAGGACTCTTTGGAGATTATACATAATCCTTTGACACCCGTTGTACCGATCGTCTTGTCTGTGCTTCACACTTGCTCAATCTTCAGGCCCTGGGTTCGCCGTGTTCGCGGGTCAGTGTGCGTGTTTGGTTTCGCGCTTTTCTTCGGGTTGGCTCTTGTTCTCTCGCATTGGGTGTCCGCTGGGGAACTGGAAACCCCTACTCAAGCTAGGCAAGCATTAAAGTTATTCATTAACTCCCCCAACTCCCAGCCTGAACATGCATAAAGGCTGTAAATATTGAGAGAACATATATACATAAATTTCTTTCAGTTTGTACTTTCAACGTGATTTCTCGATATTATATTAGTCCTCTGAGGAGTACACAATGAAAGGTACATAACTGACTTTTGAGACCGACTCGAAGTCACTTGAAGTCGGGGCAAGTCGACTTGCTTCGACTTGCAAGTCGCATGAAGTCACATCCGTGACTCGACTCGACTCGACTCAGAGTCGACTCGTGGAGTCGACTTGGGGCCTCGGAGTCGCGAGTCGCGGCAACATTATTTTAGACTATGGGATGGCTGTTCCATTTGTCATTCAGTTTGTAGGTGCTGTGGAATCAATGTGGAAACTCAAGGACAAATCATTATATTCGCTGGATCTGATTGGATAGCCGCATGGACAGAACATTCGAAATGATATTTGTATGAGTCATTTCCGGTGGGTTTATGGGCTCAGGATATTGAAATCCTCCCCGCGGCTTTGCACAATGCCAAAAAGCCGCATGAAGCCGCATGCAGCTTGTGCGGCTTTTGCACAACCTGTCTATTGTAGTTCTTAAAATCAACTCCTTTTGATTCGTCTTTTGATTTGTATTTTAGCCTACAGATGAAATAAAGAGCCAATACTGTATAATGTAGAAGAAGGTAAATGCAGTGCCATCGGGTCGGTCATCGTTTTTGGGGACTTGGCATACTTGCGAATGCTTGTCGCGAACTGACTTGTCGCGAACTGACGTTCGGACTTGCGGGCCGGTCGGCGCTTCACGTCGATTAAATTACCAATCACCACGGGGGAGGCGACGGATTAACAAAACAGTGCTAAAATCGCACAAGGAACCTACCCGGGACTCGTTGAATCGCAACAACAGTGCGGTACTGCTTCCGGTGTGGAGGGGTCGTTTGGCCGACGTGTGGAAATCCATCCGCACGTTGGTTTTGACTTTACAATAGTATGCCCCTATTTTACATTACATTATTTGTTTGTACTGTAAACAATGCCAACATCATCACGTTTTGACCACAAACCACGACGTGCGCAGCCAGTGTAGGGTAATCGCCCAGAGGCAGCACCGAGCCCCTCGCCCCCTCCTCTTTGGAAAGCCGCCAGTGGGCAGTTCAGCCACCTAAACCCCACGAATCGCACCTTACGACGCCGCTGTCTTCACACGGCATTTTCCCCAAAATCGTACTCTGTTTTATCACCGTTTTCGCACCCTACAGCTCGGGACCCTTTCTTTATTTTTATCCCTCGCATTCGCTCCACGGTTACACGGACTACCGACCCATTTCCAGAACCTACGCACTGGGAACATCCCTCTTCTTCACCGGCAGACTTGTCCACTCACTGCATCCACGAGATTGGTCAATGTGAGCTCGTTAAAGGCTGCCGTAGATCCAATGTCCCAGGCTTGCGCATTTCGGAAACATGAGTGACTGTCGAGATTTTCTGAAAGAAACAAACAGTCAGCCACATTGGTGGTCGGGAATTGTGCCATTCACCGTGTCCTACCCGAACTGCGATGTGTTTCCAGATTCTCGGGCTCTTCCCCGATCAGATTTGTGAGATCTGTGAGCATTGTCCAGCCGCTCTGGCCAAGGGTGCTCGCAGTTGTTTAACTTGGAAAGGTGATAAGAAAAACGAGGCATAAATTTAAAGCAAACAACAACGAAACGAGGTTGAACAAGATTGAACGTGTAGATGATAGACATGAAAACAAAATGAGGGTGTGAGGAAAAACTGACCGAGATCTAAGCGTGCATGACAGCGTCGACGTTCATCCGGAAGTTGTATGTCGAGGAGCTCCTGTAACGGATCTAATATGATGGAACCAAAGATCTAGGAGAGAACAACAGAGCAATACATGAAAAGCGATAGAAACGAAAAGGTAAGAATCTGACTTACGCGTCTCGAGTGCCTTGAATGGGAAGAACTTGCCACTGGTGGTTGGGTCAGTGAATATGGCAGCAATGAGTTGAAGAAGTCAAACACGACCCGGAGATCCGAGATATTGACACTAGAAAGGTCTGTTGAGAGGTTGATGCACCATGGCAAGTCTTGACCCTGAATTTGTCGGGTCAGCGGGCATGGCAGCGAGATCGAAGTGTACGTGTTGATTTTGGGTTGAGCCGTGTGGAGGTTGGTCGAAAAGTGGAAATCTGAAAGAAAAAAGGTCAGAACCTTGAGCAGGAGGAATGAAAGTAGGACGAGTCAGAGATAGACTCAAAGCAAATTGAACTGAATCAAAGGTGAAAAATGCAAAGATACGGACCACTCGCTCTATGAGGTGCCCTATATCTGCGCTCGAGTGGGAGAGCTCGAGATTCGCCGGCCGCCGCCAACTAGCCCATAAACACCACGACAGACACAGTTGTGTCCTGGATAACCGTAAATTTGCCGACCACTACTCATTGGTCCTGGTCTGTCCTGGTGCCCTATTGCACATCCTCTTCGGTGAGTAATTGGATGAGCGCGAATATCGACAGCACACCTGATTAAATTCCGCCGTATCCGATATATGTGTATACAGCTGTGCCGGGAAAGAAGCGGTGAGACCAAGGCTCGCCAGAGGGTTTAAAAGACCTTGGAACGCTTTCACAGCGATTTGGAGATCGAATACAGGCGATTTCCGGTGGCAAAATTGAGTGTCTTACAGAACTCGAGGATGGGGAAGAGGAGATCTGAGAGCTAGAGAGGTGCCCGGGGTAACGCACCGTAATCCTCCCTCGAAACCGGGGATCAACTTCCCTGGTTGATAAATTTGAAACAAAGATCTTGTGGATCAAATTGAAGGTTCGGACTCCCTGGTTTGGTTCACATCAGCGCAGGTTCGAGAAGACGTGTGCGGCAATTTTCCGGAGTACGAATGCAGTGAATGAAGCATCAGCCAAAGACAAATCCAACCGTTAATGTACCCAACCTCCCACCGTTGGGTTGCATATTTCCTGAAATAATACATCTTAAGTGCTTCTGAAGTTCAGCCAGTTCTGAAGATTGTTTATATTCGATCAAATATGAATGATGCGAATGAACTTGGTTCAGACAATCCGCGGCCATCTTAGCATGGAAATTTCGGATTGCAGGCTCCATCCATCAGGGGGCTTCTGCTATCTGATTGAGAAATGCTGGTGTGGAACCATATTGTCCAGATATCCGTGTCAGGTTAGGTTTCTTACCATTTGGATCCGATCCATCACCCTTAGGTTGTCAGGGTCGGGGTAATGAGATCAAAGAGAAATAAACCTGAAATAGATACGAGGCAACCGACCCTCAGGGTCGCTGGACAGGCATCAGTTGACGAATTGGAAACCGTTTCCGTCAACGACTTTGATTCTGTCCCCCATCATCCATCCCATTCTCCTTCACATCTCATCTCGCACAGCGCTGAGGCCATGGATTTCCATCTACGAATGTCTGTTAATTGAACGGAGCGTGCCATCTTGGTCGGAGAGCAGTTCAGGATCTGTATGCGAGAAATAGTCCAGTCAGGTACGCAATTCAGGCGCGAGGGAAAGGGGCATACACGGTGGGGATTTAGAGAAAACCCGTCGGCCACGGATGATTTGGAGGTGCTAAGCCGTAAGTATTGGACTAGAGGGTGATAATGAGCACTATCTGGATGTCCTGGTTATCTCTGTCGAGCTGAAGACGAATACACCAGCACCTTTTCATTTCAAACTTGGTGCAATAAGTCACCTTGCTACTGAATGAACCCGGGGTCAAACCAGAACATCCTCGTTCGACCGCAGGACCGTACCGTAGGATACAAAAATAGTGTTCGGCGTCAACTGAGTCCTCCAGATCAGGTTGAATTGGTTGTTGACAGTCTCCTTGAGCCCTCAGTCACTCTGGAATGCTGCCATGTATGGTGGTAAACGAACACAGCAGGACAGTCAGCAGATGGTGGGAAGCAGACAGGGTCGACAGCATGGCATGATCTTTCCGGTCTGATAAACATGAAACAGGTGATTCGCGTCTACCTCGATTAGTACGGTTTATGAGCACTGAACAGATTAACGTACAGTATCAAATCGGGAATCAATGGGAACAGAAGTCCAACTACTCAATATGGCGGCAACTGGTGGAACAAGAGGGCTCGCGCACAGTGTTTAGCCCTGGGGAACAGTGCAATCCCTGCATTTCAATGTTCAACCCACATTCATCGATCGGGGCACCCAACCCTCCCGAAACGCACCGCAAACACCATGAGAAACCCGAGTCGAATCCCGGTTCAACCGATGTTGAGCGGGAAGGGTAAGAATCAGTGACATATCGGGCGGACCGGAAATCTCGGTCATCTCGGGCTTCTCGGTTGCGATATCTTATGTTATCTTCCATGTGCTGAGGCCAATTATTAGAGGCGTGAGTAGTCTCATGGTTTGCTTGAGCGATTGGGAGCAAGATTGAGTACCTCGCCTCTCTTTCGGGGACAGGAGGCGGCAAAGATTTGATTACATGGCAAATATTTACTCTGGACATTGTGCCTCTTCCCCTGGTTGTGTATACTACGCCTTCAGACTCTGTCGCATCACATTGCATTCAGTGATACACCGAAGTTGCCAGTTTGAACGGGAAATTTGTTTCCACCAGTTTCTATAGTTGAGGATGACAAGCAACTAATACAAGCCAGAGGCCCAGCGGGTATGAGCGCACAGGTCAATCAACACAAGGATCAAAATTTTCAGGGTCGCCAATCAATGGGCAGGGATTCACGTCATTTCAACATCAAGCGCGCCATGTCGACCCCTGCGGTTATTTCTGTGAATCATCAGAAACAACTTTGAAACAGTGATTAGATGCCAACCTTCCAGGATCGCTCCATGCCGGCACGATCCGAGTCTGGAACATCAATCGTCTCCTTGCCAATATACCTCTCGTGTTTCGCCCCCCCTCATTCTCTTGTTTCCTTCTCTCATCCTATCCAACTTGCTATTCTCTTTGTCTCTGAAGCTTCAGCTCTCTTGAACAGCCGGTTTTGCAATCACATCGACTGAAGTCAGGACTATTGCATGCAAACTCAGTGGACATCAGCACCAGGATATGTGGTAAGAGAAGAGACTTCGACGTCCGCACCTGTGCTCCCTAGCGGGCATGAACACCAACTCTCAGCTCGTGACGGGACTACTAGCACGATAAGCGCGTCTCGCCTCTCTCTCCATCCTTTTTGTCTCACTCTTCTCCCACTCCTTTGGCTTCCTCGCCCATCAATCAACCGATTCTCCGGCATTCATGAAACTTCCACACTCAAGCCTCTCCCTCACGGTTTCCAGCGGCATAGCATTCATAGGCGAGTTTCTTCACTGCATGAATAGTTCATCTAAGAGATCAGCCACTGAATAGCTGGGAATCTGCGAATTATCGAACCCACGGCACATTCAGTCTCAAAACACTGCCCCAAGGTGGGTGACACCTCATCAAATTGGTTGTAAGTGCTTTCCAATTACAAGTTGACAAAAAAGCCTGGACCCGATTGTAGATCTACAGAATTAACCCAATTTGTTCAACCGATCTCGTCGGTTTGAACCATAGTCTGATTTGTACTGTTTTGGTATCCTCGGTTTGATTATCACCCATTGCCACCTCTCTCGGCTTTTCACAACTGGCATTCAGCACTCCCTGGTAAGCTTGCTTTGCGCTGGTTTGCTAATCTGTGAGCTAATTATCTCTTTAATCCTCTCACGCTTCTCTGTCACACTGACCTTGAAGTTGGTTTGGTTCGACACTGTCTTGTTAATCTGACTTTGATGAACACCTAAGGTCTCTCTCTTGGCCGCCGATTTGAACACTCCTTCGTTAACCCGCTGTTCAAATGATCAGCCAGACTATGTATTTGAATAATGATGCTGTTTTGTTAATCTGTGTTTGATTAACACCGCAGGTCCCTCTCTTGGTGCCACCGATTTGAACACTGCTTCGTTAATCCACTATTCAACTAATCAGCCAGACAGTGTATTCAAATAATAATGAGGATAACAATATTTGCATTGTGAGGTCGTTCAGATGAGCAATGATTAAACAAGCTTTTGCATTGAGACACCAATTGATTAAGCAAACTTCATATGGTTACTGGGTATGAGATGTTTATGGATGAGCGATTCATCCTGCATGCGATCGACGCGGGGTACTAGCACGATGGCGTGACGGCTAGAGATATCCACGAACTTCTGATTGATCATCACCAGACGTTCGTGTTGGTAAAGCGGTAGGTATTTCAAGTATGAGGGTCGACTGGGCTGATCTGAATGAGATGTAATACAGGGCGCATACGTCGGTGCAGGAGCATATCGGCACACAGAGGAAGATGTGGGCAGAGTCCTCTGTGCTGGAATTGGGGAAAGCAGAATCCAATGGCGGTGTGTAGAATTCTCCTGTGTTGGCTTTGAGTTAATTTGATCCTACAGAAGAGCGCTCGGGGTCGGAATCGGGGGAAGGAGAACTGACAGACGGTGAGTAGAACTCTGATATGTTGACTATCCTCTAATTCGATCTTGCAGAAGAGCGCTATGGGCCGGAAGGGAGCGAAGGAGAATTCACAGACGGTGTGTAGGATTCGTCCATGTTAGCTTTAATCTAACTGGGGAGACCAAGATATTTGCTACAAGATTCGTCTCAACAGCATGTTCCGGTTCTGTAACGACACGACACTCAAAAGTGATGTGCAGTGCGGTAAATCTGAGAGGCTCCCTAAAACCCGACACAGCGACACGGCGGCAGACCTTCAGCAATTCCGACACAGCTCAAGAAATACGACACATTCATCCGATTCTCATTCATTCCGACACATGCCAAGCTTTCCACTCCGGAGTCGTTCCCTCGTATACTCTTGCAGTAGCTCTGCAAGTCGATCTGATGGAATAGTTGATCGCTGATGCGATCATCTCCGAGTTGGCCGAGCATGGTTGGAGCACCCTCTGCCCTGACGTGATTGAGAGAGCGTTACAGATGCTTTGAGAGCTACGTCGTGTCAGCTCTTTATTCATGTCTTTCGATACCAGCTTGAAACGACTTCGTTGCAGGTCATCCATCTCTTCGACCAACTCAACTCGGATTTATTCTTCTTGCCTTCTCAACTGCATCATACTCTTGGCACTCACCTGTTTCGATATTATCCTTGTCTTCTCGTTATCTTTTGGCAGTCACCTTATTTTTGTTTTGACTCGGACCATCAACCTCGCATTTAGACTTGACTTGCAATTTACGGTCAGTTTCAGCCCAAACTATCTTCTTGCTTTCATTCATAATTGACTCACATATCAACCCAGTTCACCCTTGCACTCCTCATGTCAATTGGGACCACTTTAACTTCAAATGTTGAACCCGTGCTCAACTAATACCTTCATTTATTTTGCTCCCGCATCCCTCGCCTCAAATGTGTCCTTCCGGTATGCCTTGTGTCCCACAGACTGCCTGGCTCAACGATATGCATGAGGAACCGGCGCAACGACCGGCTCGATGCTCGGATTGGGTGAGTTCCCATATTTCCATTAACCCAAATCATTCCCCTTACTTGAGTGCGAAGCAGCAGCTTCAAGCCAGTTTGATTGGTGGACTCGAAGGAATTGCAATGAGAGAGCGCCTCAGCTCCCCGCCTGGGCGTACCTGGCGATCGGCATCTCGGCTGACGGCCTCTGCTTCTAACCTCCATATCGGTCTACGCGTGCAGTCCTAGGGTCAATGGTACTCCTTCAATACAACCTCTGCGTTGCTGAATGGCCGTCTCTTTGGTTTGCTCCTCACCCATCCGTCGATCGAGTTCATCCAATCTCGCAAATAAGTACTTCAAGTTTCGTGCCTTTGGGAGTTTGAGCTCGTCTCAAACGGAGCAATTTACCCTCGCCGGACATCTTTGACTCGCGCTGACATGTTGTATCTGTCTTCCACTTCCGCTTAGGGTCTTAAAACTTCCCGGCGACTTTCTCTGGCGGCCAAGAGCACTACTCTAATTTCCCAGGGATTCCCCTTCTATCCATCTCTTCGAGACTCAAGATCCAGGGGTCGCTCCGCGTTTGGGTGCGAACTCCGAGGATTGAAATAAGTCATGCACACGTTTTCACGCTTGATCGCCCCCATGCTGCCCATAACATTTCTGGTCCTAGTTCTTTCAATCCTACTGCTGCACTGGACTCATCGTATATCGAATGACCTGTTCGGTGAACAAACTCATATTTATTTCAGCATCACCTTCGTCTCCGTCACCTACGTTGCAAGCACTATCCACCGCCCAGAGTTGCAACGAGGATATCCTGAGGCTCATCCTTTCACATTGCTTCGATCCCTCCTCCTTTCATGTCCGACTATCCTGAACGTCCGTTCTGTAATTCCGGCTCTCTTCATTTGGGAACCGCGGGCATCGATCGACTTTTGCTTGTCGAAGGGGGGTGTTGATCATCTGTGGATTACCATTGTCGAGGGCCGATATCGAGCGCAGTGATCCGATTTACCCTCAGCCTTGTATCACTCTGCGGCGTCTCAGCCCATATTTCTTTCCCGATATCACCGATCTAGCTTTCGCGTGCTCGAGCGATTTACAGCGGCTGGACTTGAACATAGGCACTACGGCTCTCGACGACTACGCCGTCTTGACGAACCTGCTACACGGCCTTTTGCCCCTAACTCATCTGCATGTCGACTGGTAAATGCGCATCGAAAAGAGGAGAATACAAGCTACATCATGTAGTGTCACGCAACCCCGATGTAAATGAAGTGGGGATGATTCATTGCATATCACTGCATTGTTTCCAACCTTCCTACTCCTCTCCAGTCTCCTCCGCATCCGTGGCAGCCGCTGGCTGAGACCCTGCCTTCCCGATCCTGATATTGTTGATCAACGTCGCACAGAACAATGCGAGTCCCGCCACGGGAACGCCCAATACATAAACGACCCTCAGTGCCTCCGTGTAACTACGGACCACGCCAGGTATCATCTCCGCCGGCAGCGCAGTATAAATCGCCGTCGGGCTCTCCTTAATAATCTGCGCATGCGCTTCGGGAGCATATCGGAGGAGATATCTCGCCACCTCGGACGCAAAGACAGGCTCCGCAACGCCGAGGCCGAGGGTGCCGCCAAGGAACTGCGCGAAAGAGACCATCGATGTGGCTTGCCCGAGCAGGCGGGGGGTATCGCGGAACTCAGCCTGGATAGCGAGGATCGGATTTTGCATACCCATTCCTGTTTCAGAATTCGTTTTCAGCTGCACCTCGGCACGGATGATGGATGCGTTACCTGTTCCGACACCGGCCAGAATCTGGAACCCGATAATACTGGCGGATGAAGTGGAGGGATTCAGGGTGTACAGCAGGCCAGAACCGACTGCAAGAAACCCAGGCCCGATGACGAGGAAAGGCCAGCTACGCGAGAAAAGAAGTTAGGAAGAAGTCCATACGGCGGATGGGAAGACATACTAGTGGCCAAATTTTCCGACCACCTGTCCCGCAGAAATCACGGTGAGGATAACGGCTAACATGAACGGGAGGAGGTCTATGCCCGATGTGGTGGCGGAATGGTGGCGCACTGCCTGGTAGAATATAGGGATGTAGTATGAGAACAGGAGGAACGAGAACCGCGTCAGGAAGGAGTACGAGAGGATCGCCCAGCTGGAGCACCTGAAGTTAGCAACGCAGGGAGAGTCGAGACGGAGGCATTAGCACGCACACAGAGCACGACTTGAAAATCCCTGTTGGTGTCATAGCCCTCTCGCCCAAATACATCTCCCATGCAACGTATGCGGCGAAAATCACGCCCGCGAATACAAAGGACTGGTAAGTTTGTCAGTACTGTCTCGTGAAACACCCAAGAACCCACGATGATAATTGTCTTGTCGCCCCACGATTTGGTGTTTCCGCCCCACTGAAGAGCAAGAACCAAACACGTTATTGCCGCGGCAACAAGGGTGGCGCCGACGAAATCCAACCGAAGCGTCTGCTGGAGAATGTTCTGGCGGGAACGCTTGGTGAGGTCCGAGCCCAGAGGAGGAGCGGCTTTCAAAAAGAACATAACGCCGCAGATCGAGACGCCCCCGAGAGGTAAATTTATGAAGAAGCACCATCTCAATTAATACGCTCAGTGAGACGGTTTCGGCTTGGCGGAATCCATGCATTTACCTCCAGCTAACGTGGTCGGTGAACGCGCCGCCGATTAACGGTCCAATTACGGAGGAGAGACCAAAGACCGCTCCAGTGAAACCAAACAGCCGCGGGCGATCTTCAAGGCGGGTGGCCTGCCCAAGCACTTGCATCATGGAAATGACTGAGGAACTTCAGAATAGCTCAGGGGTTAGTTGAACGAAACAGGTACGCACAAATCCCCGCAGATCCTAGACCTGCCACCGTTCGGCCCGCAATAAGCTGATCCACATTCTGCGAAACACCGCAGAGTAGGCTCCCGATCTCGAATATGAGTATCGAAGAAACCACTACCCATTTCGCAGCGAATATCCGGAGAATTTGACCGTAAAACAGGATGAACACCGTCTGGGTGAGTAAGAAGGAGGTAGCGATCCATCCTTGTAGAGAGAAAGAGTCAAAGTCCTGAAAAGAGTCAGCGAATCGCCGTGGGAGATCACAGTATAAATGTACAGAGGCTATTCGTGGCAGCGCGGTGCTCAGAATCGTTTGATCCAACGCGATGAGGAAGAGCGAAAGCATCCTTGTGTGCAAGGAAAATTAATAAAAGTCTCTCCACGGGAAATGCAAGACCTACATTGCGAAAAACACCACTGCGAGCTTTCTGCCCGTCAGAATTGTATCGGGATACGGGTTGGGCGGCCCTGGTACTTTTTCCTCGCGGATGGTCGGTGACCCTACAGTGTGATCAGCAGAGTTTCGAGCGGAAGCCACTTTCAGGGATTGGGAAGCCATGTTGATGTAGGACTGGAGGATTCCCCCACCTTGACGCATGAGTTTTTATGGCGCCCGATTCGGTCTGTCGGGGTTTGCAACAACAATCAGACTAAAACATGATTACGAAGCCAATCACTGGCAGTGCTTACGCGGAACCAGATGACATCACGGCGGTTAACTATGAAGAGGAGCAAACCCCGGCAGTGGATTAAAGGCGCCGAAAACCACAAGAATCTATGGGGGAGCTATTTCTGGATTAGCGAAAAAAAAAACCGGGGGCAAGAAGTCGGTGGGAAAGAGGTTGATGTGTCCGAGCACGAGATTTCGGTGGAAATGGATATCAATCTAAATGCGACAGGGTGTGCATGAAATGCGCCAGTTGATGTATCGTGGATCTTCATCCACACATCCCTGTCCAAGAGCTATGATGGTAAGAAATACTTGGGCAGTGGGGGAAAATCAGTCGCACTGAAATTTGGTTGGCGGATGATCCTGGGTGACTGAAACTATTAGTTTTGGTTTTGATTTCAGCTCGAGCTGAAATCAAAACCGAAACTCCAACTTGCATATATGCTGAAGTGAGAACGGTCATTTCGGTTCCGCTTTCAGTCCAGCTGATGTGTTGAGTATCAGTCGAACCTTTTTCAGTACCGGAACCAACAGTTTTGGTTCAACTTTCAGCTCATCCGATTTGTAATTTGATATATGATATTTCACCTCGGTTTCAGTTCAGCTGAAAACAAAATTTATTCTATTAATTTAAATACAAGTATCGGTACCGACAAAACTTGAGTTTCGGTGTCCCCGAAGTGTAACTCGAAGCTTCACATTTCATTACTAACCTCGGGTGGCCCAAAATTTGGGGATCACCGCTGTGACTAGGACTGTCCGTGACAATCAGAAGCAACACCGGAGATCTCCGTGATATGATCGCCCGGCGCTTATGCGGCATTACGGCATCCACCTCCTTTCTTTTCCACCACATCGAGGACGCAGAGAACTCCGAACGCACCTCAGGATATTCAGTAGGCGGGCACCATCCGATTTAGCTGGGCTGCATCCTCATCATCGGGAAGCTCGGCTATGGTGCCTTCTCGACGGTCTGGCTCAGGGCTGGCTCACGATCGTATCGCAAGGTCAGGACATTATGTTTACCTACTGTGGAGCCTCAGATAACCGTACTGAATATTTCGGCCAAGACGTCGCCCTGAAAATCGTTCAAGCAGACCGGACGTTGTCGAACAGCCAGGAAGCAACAATTCTTCAGCGGCTCAGAGCCCCTGACTCCCATATCGTACAACTTCTGGACTTCTTCGAGCACCCCAGTGCCAATGGTGTTCATTAGGTATTGGTCACGGAACCCGTACACCCGCTGGACTACTTGGGGTGCTCGGCCTCGTATTACGCGCGGCGCCATATGGTAGCTAATCAAAGGGCTCGCGTTCATTCACAGTAAGGGTATAGCATACGGGGGTACGTTTCGTCTCCTGTTTCCTCGTTCTTTTCAAGCCAGTAAAACATATTAATAAAATGGAGTCAGTGCAGTGACCGCCAAGGAAGGCACCGCAAGCACTCGATTGGTCTCTGAAGCTTTTCTTGCGCCAGACAGAACCTGCCTTGAGTCTGAGTGGAAGGATTGGCGGTAGTGTGATACGAGCCTGGAAGCTCAGAGAGCTAGAAAATGATCACGACCATTGCCGTCCCACCCATTTGATGCATTGCACGCTGCTCAGCTCCACATCGAGGCAAGGTGGACGAACAGTGCGTGAGATGGGAAACTGGACAGAGTGACCAGGTGGGAAGGAGCGAGGTAACTTCGAGGAGAAGGGCCCAGGACAAGTACTGGTGATAGAGGCAGATGTCCGGTTTTGAGCCATCTTCGGTGCTATTTTCGCCCGGAATTTGGCCGTGGCATGAGAAAATGCCCGAATGAATCGGTCTGTGCGATGATTGAGGTCTTCTTTCCGCATTCACTTCTCGGTCGATGTCATACCGGAACGATGAAGCCATGGTACCCGCGGCATGCGAGTGGTCAGCTCGAGGACTCTCGAGGGCCGTTGACCACAGCGTGAAAAAAAGGGAGATCGCAGACCAAAGAACTGAGTGGGGATTGCCCACGGTGCGGCGCTCGATACCACAGCAGACGATAATCCATCATACGGAAGACATAGATGGTGATGGACTTCCCCGGAGAAGAGCGAGTCAGGGGTTCCGAAATAGGCGATTTGGGGAAGGACGTCCACGTAAGCTCCAGGTACAGGCATTAAACGTGCCCTCACACCGCCGGTTCTTCAATTAAAAAGGCATTTTAGTTAGGTACACTTCCTTAAGTATACTAATACACATAAATTGGCCGTAAACTCAATTTTATATATCTGATTTGGGACTTGACCCAATGTAATCTTTAATCTAATCTATCAAAATCCAAATAAACATCTGCAAAACTTTAAGTGTTGGCCCACCTTTTGCTGGTGATGGAATGCAATATGAAAGATAAGGAATAAATCATCTTTAAGTGAGTCCCAATACTATAGTAATAAAGCCAGTCAATACACTTGTTGATACTTGAGATTTTGGATTGAGTTTAGAGGAAGAATAAATGAGAAGTATAAATTCTTGTTTAAAGGTTTCTTAAACCGGATAAAAAACTTGAAGTTTCTGACACCATTAAACTCATTTACAGACTGTGCAGATGGATTTAATAGCTTCTGAAACCTGAAGTTTTGTATCCGGTTTAAACAAGAATTTATACTTCTCATTTAATCTTCCTCTAAACTCAATTCAAAATCTCAAGTATCGACAAGTGTATCAACCGGCTTTATAACTATAGTATTGGGACTCACTTAAAGACAATTTATTCCTTATCTTTCACATCGCATTTCATTGCCGGTGAAAGGCGGGCCAATACTTAAAGTTTCGTGGATGTTTATTTGGATTTTGATATATTAAATTAAAGATTACATTGGGTCAAGTCCCAAATCAGATATGTAACATTGAGTTTGCGGCCAATTTATGTGTATTAGTATACTTAAGGAAGTGTACCTGACTAAAATGCCTTTTTAATTGAGGAACCGGCGGTGTGCCTCCCGTGGACATTTGGGCTGACCATTGAAGCCAGTAAATTCCGGCATCATGGGGGAAAAGAGTCAGGATGTTGGAGCCATACATAGGGAAAGCGCGCCATGTACTCACTGTTCAGTTTGGTTCCGGGCCAATTCCACACTGCCAGCAAACGGCGTTGGGAGAAGAGGAGGACCGAGCAGCCAAGCAATGGTCATCAATCAGATGTGATGCACCATCACGAAACGTGTCAGTGTAAGAAGTGCACTACTGTACTTACTATTTGAATTTCGACTAATGTTCAGGTACCCGAATTTTTTTGATGTGCCTATAAAATTTGCTATAATTCAAAAGAAAATTTATTGACCACCTCGGTCGATGAAAATCTAAAAATAGTGAAAATTTGGTCGAAATAGTACAGTACTATATCAGACTGGGAACCTGGCCACCTTAGAGGTTTTGGCCTCTCAGCAGCCGTGGCGAGCAACTTTCCCAGTGACTATGAGCTCAGGATGACGGGCGCACATCCTGCGAACAGTTTGAGCCCTCTTCAGCCGATTTTCACCAAGTTTTGAGTACATGGCAAATTTATTTCGGTCGGAAGTCCCGTAAAGGCCATTGACATAGAACCTGGCCACCCCCACAAATCTGTGGTTACCAGCTAAGTCGGTGGCCTTGCTGTGTATAAAAATGTTCAAGGGTCATGAAAGATCTACTGTAGACACTACAACAATACATTGGACCTAAAACAGCTCTGTAACTAAGTGCTTCCAACGAGAGGTAAGAGCGGCGGGATCCATGCTGCCAAACAAACGAGGCCGGTGTGCCAGTGAGAGGACAGTTTTACCCAAAAAAAGTTGTAGGGAGGTTCATAGGAAGTCAACAGACATACCTGGACCCGCTATTCTGCTCCTGCGTTATGCTCCCGAGAACCCGACATTTAGATTTCGATAGGACAAAAAATTGGGTAAAATTCTGTACTAGACGCATTGAGGGAGGTATCAGGCAAATGAAATTCCGGGATATATTCAGAATTGAACCTTCAACTATCAGGGTGGACCATGCCAAGTCCTGGACTCGGAGCGTCAGAGGCTCGTTTGAGATACAAGTCGTCGGGTTGTGGTCTTCCTGCTCGGATGGTAGGCATTTACGTGAGTTCAAGACTGAAGGAGCAGAGATATGGAGCCCATTATATGCCTCGAAAGAAGCGCGAAATCAGGGGAGAAGAACAAGCCCCCACAGCTGTGGATTGAAGAAGAATTGGTGGAGAAAGGAGCAGGATGGCCGCTCGGAGATAATAAATTGATGTTCTCACCCTGCGGCCCGACATCAACCGAGCCACCGCTTAATACCAACCAATCGCTTTCAGCCGAAAATTGGCATGGACGGGCGACATAGGTTGTATTCCATCCCCCAAGTACAAAAATGGCAGATACCACAGTATACAGGTTTATAATTGACAAGTGGCCAGGTTCTTGGTCTGGCCAGGTAGGGGGTTCGAGATAGTAATACCGGTCCATCACGGGAATGCGCGTCCATAATACCCTCGGCGGATTCTTATGGCGTTCTGTGATAATCCTGAAATTCTACGAGTCACTATCCTGGTCTCTAACTGGTTTTTAACATTGCGCCTCAACCGAAGGCGAGTCGGGGTGCCATGACCCGTACGTAGGGTGCCAGTGGTTACGGAGTTTTATCAGGCTTTGTGGGCCGTTTGATTCGGATACAGAGAAAGGGCCGGGTGTCAGTTTTCTCGGAGTCTCCTCCAATTGTCAATGCTGTCTACTGCAGGGTCGAGAAATGGGTGACTCCCAGATAGGGTAGATGAACCCGCCCTCAAATTGCTCGTGTGTTCCACCTGTTCCCCTGCTGACGTTGGGTTGGGTCAGAGACGACTGCCACTGGCTCATGCAAAGACGCGACCGGCTGAATGCTGAGGACAGCCATACGGGTATCAATTGGCCTTTGAACCTTCATATCCACCGCAAAATGCAAAACGACCAAGTGAAGGCCGACAAGTCGGCGCCGAATGTCGGCAGTAAATGAACAGCTTCCATGTGGAGACGCTATACTGTACCATTTCAGCCGTAGGTTCAACAATCAGGGAATTTTCGATGTCTGAGATGGCCGTTTAAAAAAAAATTAAGGTGATCCTTCGGATATATGTATCACATCGGTTATGATCTCTAATGTGGGTATAAGGCATTCGGTAAAATTTTGGTTCAAGATCAACAGGCTCGTGTTCGGTCACGCCTAGTGCAACCCAAAATTCCCGGCTAAGGTCTGATTCTCGACTGAAGAAAATGGAATGGAAGGCACTGAGGCCTACCATTTGCGTTCGCAGTTGAACTACGAGGTTGGAAATACGGCGAGAGAGGTTGATGCGGGGTTTGTTGATCGAGTTGACAGTGGCGGATCTGTCGAGCCGCAGGGACGTGTTCCATGCGGCTGTAACAAGCGATGGGGTGCGGCTGTGGAAGGCTGTTTTACTTCTTCATTGACCCGTTCATTCGGTGCAAATCAACATGGCCAGGGACCCAACCCTAAGCTATTGTGTCAGGCAGCCCGGACCGGCAACCGAAACTACTCGTACCTGATTCTTTTGTCATCAGGGCCTGTTTGAGCATAGCCGATACCTCCGATACCTCCGAGTCCCGTGCAAGATAGGCGTCAATAGGAACCAGCATGTGTTATGTAAGCATCACGCGTGACCCCGACGCCGACGAAGATCACGGCCGCCCCTTGACCAAAACTCAAAATTTGCCTTGGTAGAGTGTTAAAGGACAGCATTTGGGAGCCCTCTACCAGAGCGGAATTTTAATATCTGTCCTCATTCTGATGTGATGTCGACCTGAAAAAAAAATGTGACATTTTTTGTTTTTGTTTCTATGGTCTTTTCTCGTCAATTGGAACAACTTTGCTTTTTCTGCATCCCGAATTTGACCTTACGGCATAATTGATGGCTTCCATATATGGTAAGAGGCGGTGCTCCGCCACCTGCCAGATATCGGGCCGAGTGAAATGGAACCTTTCTGATCACAGTATTCACATCTGTTTGAAATCTCGTTGACAAGATGTGTTTGAAATTTTTGGGACATCTTCCAGGCTTCAAACAAAGGGTCAAAAAACCAAAATTTTCTCCGCCGAGGCGGATTTGACCCTTTACGTCACATTACATAATTGCTTATATAAGGGTGCTGGTTCCTATTGACGCCTATCTTACGTCCGCCCGACACTGCAACTGATACCGAGAGTGTCAGTCACAATGTTAGGTCCAACCGAAATACAGCTAGAACGGCAAGTACCGGAGCAACAGAAACCGTGCCCTATATCCGCCACATCATGTGGTGATTCAGTTCAGCTCATTCCTTCTGTATAAGGTATGCTTTCAGTGTGACTTACTATCGCGCTTCTCATGCTGGAGGGAGATGCGGGAAAATCTTTAGGGGCTCTTATACAGGGGCTCTTGGATTGAGTATACAAAACATCAAAGTTTGTCGCTGTCCACGAGTTGGCTGCCAGAATGCGGGTTGGATCAAGGTTTGACAGCCCGCATTCTGGCTGGATCAGGGTTCGATCCGGTCCGCATTCTGGCTGCCACATTTAGAACGTCTGGTATTTCCGGGGCTGTTGACCGGTGTCCCGAAGTGGCAGCCAGAATGCGGGTTGTACAACTAGCTACCATATTGGGAACGTCCAGTAGGTATAAAGTCAGTCCAGTCGACATCGAATTCACAACGAACTCCCAGTGTCCGCCTTCCAACAATAAAGTTTCCTACTGCCTTCATCGCCACTGCAACTGCCTTCATCTTCTCTGGAAAAGCCTTAGCTGCCTTGACACCTGACCAGGTTGTCGTCAACATCAACATTGTTACTGCTGTGTCCAGGAATACGAACAGCGCTCTCGGTGACCTTAGCACGACCCCTACTTTCAGCCAAGCGCAGACCATTAGCCAAGTCTCTATCCCATCTCATCAACTCCGTATTTTGCTGACTATGTGATAGACTGTTGTGACTGGCATCCAGACCATAATCAACGATCTCGCAGGAGATGTCACTGCAATGCAGTCCACCCCCCCATTCAGTGATGGTGCAGAGCTCATTGTTACCGCTCTGACAGACATAATTGAACACGACAACCGATTATTCAATGATTTAATATTTGCATCCATTTACAGTTCGTCTGGGTTCATCAGGCGCTGTTGTCAACCGTGATTGGGAAACACACCATATTTGCGCAATTCGGTCTCACCGGCCCCATTACGGCTGTTCTTCGGTCCCTCGAGGCCGGCATTGATGTAAATTTCAAGTCGTCACGTTTGCCAGCCATTCACTGACCATGTGCTGCGCAGTCCTTCGCATTTGCGATGATTGCCATGATCCCAACCAAGCAGGCGGATGTCACTGCGGATAAAAACATGTTGGATACCTCCGTGGGCAACACCATCACACTCTACCAGCAGATCTGCATTCCTAGCCCGCTCTATCCTACCATTCCACCCGTTTGCGCTGTTGTTTAGATCACCCAATGCCCGACACCATATTGATCGGAGGAACTGCATTTCAGACATCTTTACTTACTTGTTTTTCTGCCAAGTTTGTATCTGCCCATGTTATTAATGATAAATTCCTTTGACAAAGATTCACTTCTAAACACTTGCTACCTACATTCTGTCGGCTCGAGCCAAATTCTAAGTCATTTGCAGAACTCCACAGAACTTCGGACAGCGAAAACAGAACGCACTTTGCCACGGAACCTTCCATGCCCACCCAATTTTCGTTCAATGCCATGAAGGGGCCCAATATCCAGAATTAAAACCATTCACAAACTTCTCAGTTGTGTCTATTTGACGCCGAAAATGATTTAGTACACAGAGGCGATGTGATTTTCTGGATGAAGCCAGCTCTAGGCAGGTTTCACAGTGTGTGTTTGGAAGACCCCCAATGAGAGACATGGGTCCTGAGGATAGATGGTAAGTGCAACAGACGAACCTTCACTCACAGGCCGGTCAGGTTTGTATCCAATCTTGTTTTCTCTGTTCTATGGTTCCACAATCTGTCAATCTGATCCGCGCCTTACAGGCACTGATCCACCTTCCCCTTTCGGATGCTGAGCGGTGAGTTGCTTGTCCATGCTTGGCGCCATCAGTGGCCATGTACACTTTTTCCCTGCATCATTTACTGTATCATTTCTACCAAATGTTCACGGGGTGTCACCTGTCACCATAAATGTTCACTGGACTCAGTGCTACTCAGTGTTTATTTCTCGGCAATCACGAGAAAATTACCATAAATGGAAGTCCGGCATTTGCCGGACTCAACTTTTTTGCATTTTTTACTCATTTTGAGCCCTAAAATCACGATGTCACTGTCACCAAGGTCAAATTTGTTCAGTTCATGACCCCCCGTCACCCGTCACCTGAACATTTGGTCGAAATGATACAGTACGGGTGACGGATTTCCATTCTCTCACGCCAACGATGCCACATACGCGCATCCCGGGTACCCCAAGAGTTCTGGTGCGTGCACGTCTACTGTCCCTTCCCTTTCTTTATCCCTGTGTTCTCCCTTGCCGTGCTTCCTAGCCCTCACTGCCCTCACTCTCACTCTCTGTCCACCCTCTGTGTTCCCATATTCTCTCCACCTTCTTTCCTATCCTTATTCGAGGGCGTCCGAGGCATAAGAGGGTCGGGTCGGGTCGGACCCGACCCGACTCTCTGGGGCAGTGCTGGGCAGTGCAGATAAGATCAATCAGATAACAATGACAGTGCCCATCAGATGGCGGCCCTTTTGTCTGGCTGTAAGTAAGTCATTGCTGTGCTGCGCCGCCGTTGTCCTGCTGATCGTGATCACTAATACCCTAGCCTTTTGTCTTTTCAATGTCCCTGCGTGACGTTGAGGAACTGGTCGGTGAGGCCAAGCTCCGCGAGGATGCCGCTCTTGGAGAGGAAGGTGAACATCGGGTCTGGCTATTTGTAGAGTTGCTTCCCTGTAAATTGGAAGACAAGGTAGACTGGGAGGTGGAAGAGGGAGAGAGGTCGACCGAGACGACAAGCTTGTCTATTAAGAAAGAATTTAATAGAAACAT